>PVJO010030651.1:0-15346 GCA_004026905.1 Hystrix cristata | reverse complement strand
TTCTTATCCATAAGGGATTAGCGAAATATTGAATGCTGATTCTCCCATTGATAGTAACTTTTAGTTATGTTCCCTGATTATCATTAATGTATTTAAAAGTCTCTTTAATTTTAATATTGTTATAGTTACTTACTCTGGAAGTTTATACATCATTTTTTTTTCTTTTTTGGTTTCTACACAGAAAAATATTATCACGTATGAATAGTGTATTTTCGTATTATTTTACATCTTTTAATCATAATGATTTTTAAATGTTTGGTCTCAATGCATTATTAAGAAGAACAGAATAACACTAAAATTAAAATAGTAGTACATACGTATTGTCTTTAATGGTAAAAGAAACAATTTCAACTTTTCTTTTTTTTTTTTTTTTTTTTTTTTTTTTGGTGCTGAAGCTGGAACTCAAGGGCTTGTGCTTGCTAGGTAAGCACTCCACCACTTGTGCTAAATCCCCAGCCCCTCAACTTTTCAACATTGTATTGCTTGCTGTCAGTGTTTATAGACATTCTTTATCTAGCAAGCCTCCTTCTTTTTTATAATGTGTTAAATTTTTGCATCTGTAGAAGTAATAATTATCTTTTTCCTTTAGTCATTTAAAGTGGCAAATTAAATTAATTATTCGTTGAATGGTTAATCAATTTTGCAATGTTAAGAAAACCACAATTAGGTCACAATATAGTATCTTTTCATTCATTGTTTAGTTAGTTTCATTACACTTTTGGAATTTCTGAATTAGTGTTTATGAGTGATGTTTCCCTGTAATTTTCTTGTCTCCTATTTTTAGGCTTTGTTAACAAGATTATACTAGTTCCACATAATGAGCAAGAGACTGATTTCTCTCTAAACATAGTTGTACTGTGTATACAACTGCAGGTATTTGAGTTTCAGTTGCATTCGCCAATAAAATTTTCTGGGAAAACATTAAATTATCAGTTCATTTATCTTACGGTTAATGGGATTTGGGTGATTTCTATTTATTTTGGAGTAAAGTTTGGAAAATTAAAATTTTTTAGAACTTGCCAATTTCATCTATATTTTTTCTTTTGATGACTATAAAATAGTCTTGCTGTCTTGTCAGTGTAATATCTGCTTCACTCAAAATTATGCAATTTTCCTTCCTAATGTTCATTCGAGGTTTTGTTGTTGTTGTTGTTGTTGTTGTTGTTTTACCAGACTTTATATAGGTCTGCCTCTTGGTGAAGATCAAATTGGAACAGAACACCAAGAATAGTTGTTAGACAAAGTCAAGTTATTTGCTGCAATCACCTCCAAAGGTAGCCAAGTCAAGTCGATTTATTTGAACAAAGAATGCACATTCAAAAGAGATAAAGATTAATCTGGAGTGGAGATTAGTCTGGCAGATGGATTCTAACAACAAGATCCCATTTATATCCTATGTTATGGGAATAAGACTTTGATGCCTCCCTGGATGAGCTATTAGCTTTAAAGCAAAGCAGAGGTTTCCCGTGCTCTCTGATCGCTCTGCTTGGTGAAATGGTTCTGGCTGGTGTGACTTCATAAGGTGCTTATCTCTCTCTCTCTTTCCTAGGAACTTCAAAACATAACCCAAGAGAAAGATAAATGGAACATAACTTTAAACAAAAAAATGAAAACAGTCCTAAAGTATGTTTGCCAGGGCAGAGAGCAACAACCTAGCTTCCTCTGTAATGCTAAAGTCTACCATTCGGCTGGCACCTTTTCTCTTTTTGTTAGTCACATCAGGCAGAATTTAGTAGAATTTGTCATGTATTTCAAAGAACCAAGTATTCATTTTGTACCTTTTCACATATATACACATATACACATATTGCCTTTTGCTTAATTTTCCTTTTATGTTTCTCATTTTATTTATTTTCTTTGAAAAAGTATTTCTTAGGTGTTCAATTTGTTAATCTTTTGACTTAAATACTTGATGTATAATTTCCAATTGCTCTTTTCTGTAAGAATTGCTGGAAGATATATTTTTGTGAATATACTTGATACCTGGATTTTTCTATAATATTTTCTGCCTTTTGTAACTCCTGTATTTTCTGTTTTTCATTATGATATTTTTACAATCCATCTATATTTAGAGGAGCATTCTATTTGAATTTTTCTTAATAAATTAATAGTCCTTGTCTTTATTACATAAATCTTTCCAATTTTTACTTGCTTCATGCAATGTTAATTTATGTAACATTCTATATGTTCTCAAAAAGAATGTCTTTCATTTGTCCATTTGTCATGTGCCATTAATTAATATTTGTAAATTGTGTTTTTTCTCTTACTGAATTTTTTAACTTACAGATTTTTATTATTCTACTTGATCTAGATAAATTAAAGAAAACACATTTTAGGTGAATTTTCACTTTCTTTTATAAAATTTTATCAGTTCACTTCATATTTTGGAGTTAATTTGAGTACATCCAACTTATGTCCTATACCTCTGCCATCCTGTTTTAAATGGATTGACACAGCTTTTTTCTCTTCATTTGTAAAGTTAGCTTTTAAATAAAGTATTTCTATATTTACATTTATTATTGTCACTCTTATTTTAGATTTGTTTCTACCATCTTTTTCATATTTTCTATTCGCTCTACCTTTCTAAGTTTCCTTGATTTTTCTTTTCGTATTTCACTTCAATGTATACGTACTTTCAATTTTAAGCCTGTGTTCATAAAGAACCTGTATACTCAGTGTACTTTAAATCTATAGTTATCTAGGTATTTTAATGTCCATATTTATTATTTGAAAATAGAAAGGTAATCAGCAATTTTATGTTCTTTCTGAACAACTTGGAGCTATTAAAAAGTTAACAGTCATAACATTCCTTCCCTCTTTCATGTGACAAATTTTATCTTTATTCCATTTTTAACCCACGTAAGAATATTTCATGTTTTAATCAGTCAATGTGCGGATAACTTTCATATTTATCTTGTTTTCAGTTTGGTATTCCTCCATGGATGTCAGTTGTCCATTTGGCGTTACTTTCCTTCTGCCTGAAAATGTTTTAATTTCTTAGTTGTGTTTGTCACAAACAGCAGTTTCTTTGTATTTGAAAAATGCCTATGTACCCTAATTCTTCAAAGTTACTTTTTTGGGGCATGAGATTCTAGGGAGGTTGACAGTTATTTTCTTTAAACACATAAAGTAACCCATTTATTCATTATCTGAGTATGATCCTGCTATTGAGAAACTATCATTCTCTTTCTTGGTCCTACGTAGGGAATTTTTCTTTTTAAACTTTTTCCTGAATCTTCTTAAAATTTTGGTTTTGGTGTTTTATTTTTTATACTACACTACACCACAGTATGGTTTGGATTACTTTTATTTTCATTGCATTCTGCACAGTGTTTTTCCTGAATCAGAAAGTATCTTACAAAATTTTGAGTTTCCTCAATCAGAATGGTATCTTACAAAATGTTTTTTTAAAAATCTCAGAGAGGGGAAAACCAAGATGTATCATGTACAGGTACAAAATAACCATGTTGATTATGATCATTATGTATGCAATGTACCAATACATGTTCTTGGTAAAAAATAATAAAAAAAAATAAAAAAAAATAAAAAAAAATCTCAGCAGTCATGTTTTTGAAATTTATTGTTTTTGTTTCTAACTTTTCTCTTTTTCTGGAATTCTTATGTGAGCTCTCTCATAAATTCTTTTCTATATTTTACTTTCTTTGTCTCTCTGTACATTACACACACATAAAGACATATGTATATCTCTACTATTTTATATATACATATCTAATGTGTAGTCAACTATTTAACTCAGACATCAACTTTAAAATTACAGAGTTTTGTTTCTATAAGTTTTACTTGGTTATGTTTATAACTTCTTGTTTCTTACCTATGTTGGCAGTTTGGCCTTTTATTATTTAATATTATTTTCGAATTCTTATTTTGTATGCTTGAATAATTTATAATTCATGTTTAAAGATAAATTTTGAATGATTTTAGACTTACCTCTTGTTAAATAAAATTTATGGAAGCAATTGTTTCAGACTGAGGTTGTGAACATGGCCCTCGCCGACCTGACCAAAATGGACTCTCTTGTGGTTAAATGCCACATAATAAAAACTGAAATTAAAAAAAAAAAAAAAAAAGGAAAATTCCCAAAGTAGTCAGTTTAAAATAAAATAAAAACAAAATCAAACAAACAAAAACAAAACAGAAGATTCCCAACAATCAATTGAAAAAGCCCAGTTTACCCAAACCAGCATAACACAGTTCCCAAGATTTCAACTCTATTAAAAAAAAAAAGAAAAATCAACTTGAAAACAAGCAATCTGCTTTTTGTTCCTTGATTCTCCTTGTTGGACCTTTTCCTGCCTGGAAAACCCCTTTGCTCAGCTCACTTGAAAACCTTTTCTAAATCCATAGAGGAGATACTACCTCACTCATGATAGTCTAGTAAAGCCAGTTAGATCTTAAAAGTAAATTTGTTAAATTTTTTTTTTTTTTTGGTTTTAAAATCTCTCTTCATACATACTGCTTTGTTTTCAGAGCACAGAACAGTATCTGTTGAACAGAAGACAATCTGTTCTTCTTTGTTTAATAAATCATGGCAAAATATTCTCTATCTGATATTTCCAATTCAAAAGTATTTATGTGTCGGATTTCCTGCCCACTTTTTCTCTTGCTCTTGGTCATGGAACTCTGTTTTCATGTTAGGTTAATTTTGATTTAAGCTAATATTCGTTGGAACTTTATGCAATTTATGTTTCTATAGAAAGAATTTTTGTTTATTTCTGCCAGCTTCTTGGATGTGCCACCAACTCGAAACAATTTTAAACTAGAATATTGGCTTTCTGTTTCCCAGATTACCTAGCTAGTATGAAATCAGATCACAAAATCTGCATGTGGGATGGGTTTGTTTGTTTCTTTCTTTCTTTTCTCTTGCTGTCATCCCAAAAATTCAAGGCAGATAAATTTCCTTGCTAGTGATTTTTACCAAGAACATGTATTGGTACATTGTATACATAATGATCACATTCATCATGGGTATTTTGTACTTGTACATGATATATCTTGCTTTCCCCCGCTTCTTCCCCACCCCTCCCTTCTGTTCCCCCATCTTTCTCTATTTACAGCAGGTTTATTTACATTTTTCCATTTTTTCCCTTTCTCCTTTCTTTTCTTTTTCCCTTCCTTCTTTTCCCCCTTCTCTCTTTCTAGTTCTCCTTTCTTTTGAATATTATCTTTCTTTTACATAACGTATATTACACCTTTTTGTCCTTATTTACACTTATGGCTTCTCATATCAGAGAAACAATTCGATGTGTACTCATGAGTGTCTGATTTATTTAACTTAAGAGTACGTTTAATGTTATTTTAATAAATAATCAAAAAAGAAATATTAATGCGGATTTTACAGTAAGTCCTCAACTTACAGATGAGTTCTGTTCCAGGAGAAAGTTTGTAAGGCAGATTCGTTCCTAAGTCTGACAAAGTGAGTCTTATACATCTTTGACGCAAATATACGGTGCAAAGCTTTTCCTCTTACTTCCGGACATCCTTGGCTCTCATTGAGCTCTGTACTGCTGTGCTCTATCACGCTGTACTGTAAGCACACAGCAGCACAGTTGTGACAATGTCCAGCAGACATGCGCACTACTTCCACATAATGTAAGTTCTGTCTGTATCTGTAACAGTTCAAGTTAGGGATTTACTATATTGTTGTTGCTGCTGTTTTTGAGACAGGTTCTTGCTATGTACCCCAGGCTAGCCTGGAACTCATGGAGATCCTCCTGTCTCAGCCTTCCAAGTTCTGGGATTACAGGAGTGCACCACCATGCCTAGATGTATATTCTTTATATCCTAAATCTATGAAGTGTGAGTCTTTATACTTACAGCACATAAGTTTAGACAGTAAATCTATACAGACAAAACTTCACATGTGCTTATGTTTTTAAAGAATTTGCAGTTGAAAAAGTAGATTTGAAAACTCAAGTTGTTCCAAACATAACTAAAAATTTCAAATAACTGAATAGGTTATTGATTGTTAAATTAAAATTATTTACAGTGAAGAAAAGTTACATTAGATTGTCTCAGTATCACCAGATAGATTTTTACTACTCAATATCCTTACACTGTTAGTGGCTAGTACTTTGGAAAGCACAGCTTTAGCATCTTGGTATACACGGGCTTCTTGGATTAAACATCCACATCTTAGTCTCTGTACTTTTCTTGTGTTCTGTGCACATGATAAGGCTGTTGATAAACAGATTTCAAAACTGTCCAGGTATGGCATATAACCTTGTAGATTACTTGCATTTAGAGTTCTTTCTCTTTACTATACAGTATTGACCTGTTTTTTGTTTATTTGGTTGGTTGGTTGGTTGGTTTTATTTTCATCTTCTATTTTTGCCATTTTTAAATGTATACATTCGTGTGTGTGTGTGTGTGCAGACACGTGCTCTCATGCATATTTAAATAACATTTGTAATGCTTTATCTTACATGGAATTTTTTTTTTCCCAGGGGGAAAGCCAGGTGTGGTTCTTAGTCTTCCATTCTCCAGAAAAAGAAGTCAATTTGAGTTATTTAATTCTGATGTAAAGATACATTAAAGGTTATTCTTCCAAAAATTGTCACTTGTCGAATTTCTAAAGCTTAGGAGGAAAAAAATGTAGTAGTAATTTAAATAATAAAAATGAAAAATCACATACCACTTAAATAAACTATTTCATACCAAGTTTATTGTTAGTAAAATATTGTAGTTCTCATCTTATTAGAGTTAGTACTTATTAGGGTTAGGGATATCCCGTTTTTAGCTCTTGGAATATTTTTAAAAGTGTGGAATTCCAAATATTTCAAAATAATAATAGCATCCAAGATAAAAGGTTTACTTACTCTCTTTGAGAAATATTAAAAAGACTATCCTGAGGGCAAATTTGGTAGACTTCATGTTTCATGGAAGTAGTAAATATGATTTAGGACAAGTTTGTTATAATCTCTCCTAAAGCTCTCAGACTGATGGCTATTGCTTTTTATGTTATATATTAAAGATCTAGCATTTTTTTGCTTCTCATATCTACAATTATTTATTTGTGGCACACTGTGTACACAGACATGGAAGTCTGTGTTTTAAAATGAAATCAGTTTTTTATTTACCCAAATGAAACAAAAGCTGGCAGTTTCAATATAAAACACTGTGAAATATAAAATATACAATGCCTGAGCTATTGCACATCCAGTTTTCTGACTAAACATGTAGAACGTTTATGTACTGATGGGAAACTAGGAACGTAGTATCATAAAACATTTGACAGCTAATTTATTTTGCCTAACGTATGAGTTGGTAACATAAATAAATAAATTCCACAGGAGAAGCATAGTTTCTTGGTATAGTGTGTGCAATTTATTTACCATTACATAATTGTTCCATGAAGTAGATTTACTTCAGGAACTTCATTAAATTAGCAGTGATTCATTGAGCAGCAGCTGTACGCAAGGTGCAGTTTTGTACACGATGCATAGATAGAAAGACGTGTTTTTTGTCCTTCTGGAGCATAATGAAAATACACACTTGAAATCAAGGTTTTCTAAACACAGGAAAGACCATTAGCTTTTTTTTAATAACTTGACTATATCCTTATGAAGTTTATGTGAGCTTTAAAAAATTTTTCAACATGGACATCTTTAAACTCAGTGTCCAGTTTTTTTCCATCAACTAAGTCCATAAGCAAATGATTTCTGCTGTTTAAATGTTCCCTAGTTTCCTTTTGCTGGCTTCTTAGCTAGAAACCATCTTTATATCTTTAAATTTTTAGAGCATGAGCCCATGTGTCCCATGGGCTCATGCTCATGGGACACATGAGCATATTTCTTCTTTTACTTTACATTTGGTTTGTATGTGTACTTGTTTAATTTTTTTAATAGGTGTTATGATCAGAATCCATTCCTAGCTGGTAACATAGCCCCTTATCTATAATAAGTATTCTAATACTAAAGAAAGCAAAGAAACATGGCTTGTATATTTTTCCTTATGTAGAGTATAGGCTATGTTTGCCTCTTAAAGTTGTATAATAAAAGTTAGTATTTCCAGTATTATTACTAGTACAGAAGTTCTAGATACTGTAAATTCTGGTGTGGCCTAATACCAACTTTCAACCCAGTAAGAAATAAGTTTGTCAAAGTTACAGTAAAAGTGGAGATATAAGGTACTCTACCCAGAAAACTTATTTATTGTAATTGATACTTTAGTAAAATTGTTAAGACAAAGCCCCAAATAAATTTTAGAAATAATTTTAGGAAGTATATCTATACCACTTCACTTTTATCCACTGAATTCTTTCTAAGAGGTAGTGAAAGAAGAATTGTTTAGGAAAGAAAAACATTTGAGATAACAAAAAAAGTCTTGGTAACAAGTTATCACCAATATTTCACTTTGATTAAATGGCTTTTAAGCACATTTACCTTTTTTAATTGCTTGGTGCTTAATTTAAAATGACATTTTATTTTGGTTGTGGTTTTAAAGACACTGAAAATCAATAGTTACAAAATAATTCAATTTGTAAGGTCTATGAATAGATTATAAACAAAGTACATTTTACATATTTTCAGAAATTTGGAGCATCTTCAAAATATACAGAGCTGTGAATTAATTTAAAGAATAACATGTATTTCTACTTTCAAAACAATTATTTTAAAATTGTATTCATTTAACCAATTCACTGGCAAATTTGTGCTTTTCATTTATGCAATGCCGTTGTTTCATCTAAAATTGTGTGCTTCTGGTCATAAAATATTATACAAAATCAGAAGATGTATTTTGTATTTGCATATTCAAATTTCTTAATATTTGCCAGGCCTAAGAAACATTGTACAAACACTTGTTTTACTTTAAGCAATTTGTCATTGCACAAGCCATTTTTCTCTAATTATTGGAAGGTGTTTTCCATTAGTGCAATGACTAAACTTTTCAAAACATTCACTGGGAAGAGAAAAATTTACATGTTGTTGATAATAGACCTATTCTTCAAAATGCCAAAGCAAGTTGTGCTATCTGATGAACATTTTATTAAAAAGTACAGTGGAATGGTAATATATGCTAAAATAAATGAGATTTTCTCTCCATCCTGTCCTCAAGTTTTCTTAGTTGGTCTGCTTAAATCCCCAGAGGGAAGTACTTATTCTGGATAATCTTTATTTCTGTGCTTTCTTTATATTGGCTTAACTTTCCAGACAAACATTTTTTCAAGTGTTTCGGTATCACAACTCCAGCAGATTAAGGAATTTAGGCTGAATTTACACATTTTCAAGGATACATTATGAATGGTTATTGTGAAGTTTTCAAAGGTGATGTACTGACTGAATGGAGCCAAGTTCCAAGTCATTATGGAAATATGTATTTTGACCAAAATGGTTTGGATTTTTGGCAGATCTTTGCTAAATTTTATTTATCCAAATATTTCTACTTACATAGGCAGCAATTAGAAATAAATGTAAAGGAAACTGAACTTATGTAAGACTAATCTAATATCATTATGTTGGAACAATTGTTCATTTTGTATGTATACACACACACACACACACACAAACACACATATATGGCATTCAGAGGTGTACCTGTTTTATATGGGAATGTAAGACTGTAAAAAACTATATAAATACCAGCCTTCAAAAATTGTTTTTCCCCAACATGTCATTAATGCTGTTTTTAAGCACCATAAAACATAGAAAATTTTTTTAATGTGCTCTTTGTACCATTTTTAACAATTATTGCCAAAAAATCGATTTTTAATTATTGCTTAAATTATTACATCTAAATATTGCTTTATTTATTTCATAATTTCCACTGAATACACACACTGAAGATGAAAATCAGTGGAAAGAAAAATAAGTGAATAATACTTAAATCGGTTTTAAAAAACCTGGTTTCTGTTTTTTGAAAATGTATCACCAATATCATTGACATGGAACAAGAAAGAATTTATCAATCTAGAAAGTTTAATCTTGAAATGAGAATTAAGCTTTGTTCTGTGCTGATACAATTCAACTTCGAAACAAATTTAGAAATGTTATTTTCAATCTTCAAATTTTAATCTTGCCTTAAACGAAAGTTCCACAGATGGAAATATGAAAATTGAGCTTATCACTTAGTCAGAAGTACACGTAAGTCTTATTGAAAATCGCAGAAGATCTCTATTTGACTTTTCTCTGACGTTATTTTTCTAAATTTAATTCTGTTCAACAAAAAGATAGCTAAGGGTAGTAAATTAGTTCATTAGCTATGAAATGTTAATTTCACCCCATAATAATATTCTTCTCTATTTCATGGGTTAATATATAATTTAACATTTTGGAATGTTTCTTATATCTCTAATTTAATTGGGTGCATCTGTATGTAACTTAGTATGAAATAACTTTTTAATATTATGGTAATTGACATTAAATTTTCTGCTAATATAGTGCAAGGAGTTCTATGAAGTTGAAGGAGCTTTTTTGATATATCTCTTTTAAATGTAATTAGTAGTCTTGGGAAACGTTGATGCTTAATAAGTGATTCTTGTACATCAGGAATATTTCAGAAAAACTGGAATAACTAAGAGCATATTTCAATTTGATGCAAATTAGTTTTTTAATCTGGAGCACTATATATTAGCATAGTATCTCCGTAATTTAGCATTGTCAGAAAATGCATTGGCTATACTAGTGAGCAGACAGGAATTATTTTGTGTAGTTTTCTTTCTTTCGATATTTCTCCTTTTTAATCAGAGCTAAGTCACAGTATTAGGGAAGAATTACAGAAACCAAATATCCAGCTTTATGGTCAAGTTTTTTGGTACCCTATGCCAGAGAATTCTGCCCCTGTCTACATAAAAGCAATTATATGTATTTCTATTCAGAATAGTATCTACAAATACTCCTAAATGGCAAGTATCTCTTTGAGAATTAATGTCCCAGTGCTTTCTAGATTAAAATTCCAGAGTCCAGCACAGGGGTCAAGCGAATGGAAATGAGAACAATGAAAAATTAACATGGACATAATTCTGCACAAGCATATTTCATCACCCAGCATTCTCTTTTTTTCTAAGAAATTCTGAATTTAAAGACAAGAAATAAACTTATTCTGTATGATTAAATCTGAGAACTGATTACTGATTTAGACGGTATAGACTATATTAAATTTATGTTGTCACTTTGACTTTTCCTAATTCATTTATCAAATATTCGCCTCCAAGTGAGTTGCCTTGTAGTTTTTCCAACTGGAGAGAAAGATGGCAATGAATGAATGTTCACTCTGGTGGAGACAGAGCATTGACTGCGCCTTTGATGAATTCCTCATAGTTCTTTGAAGGGTTTTATCATTTTTGAGGTAGTTTTCCGTCTCTGTGAATGGCAAGTCTCCTTTCCTTTGAACAAGTTTTTAACAAAAAGTCGATCACTCCACTGTCTTTTAAAATGTATCACTTCAAAATTTTCCAGGAAATATGTCTTTCATGTGCATTTGTTTGTTGAATCTGTAATTTGAATAAAAGTGGTATTTATACACAATGGAGTACTACACTTCCATAAAGAAGAGTAAGCTTGAATTATTTGTAGGAAAATAGATGCACCTTAAGACCATGTTAAATGAAATAGACATACAAGCTTGACTATTGCAAACTTTATCTTGTATGAGAAACCAAAAATATAAATACAGAGCGAAATAGAAAATAGATAATAGGAAATATGGAGAGATCTTTTGCAAAAGGGAAAGGGGTCAAGAGATGGATGGAAGATGGCAGGAGGAGAGAGACAGGGGAGGAAAAAATAATTAAAATGTATTCTGTACATGTACTGGCTCCCCACAAGGAATATAATCATTCTATATCGTAAACATGTACTAAGAAACAAACAAAATCTGAAAATAAAAATTCAAAAGAACAATTGCTCAAAATGCTTCCTCTTGCTTTGAACACACTTATCCCATTGTTCTTGACACTTTCTGAAGAAGTTCTGGAAGTTATGTTTTGTTTTTTGTTTGTTTGTTTGTTTTTGCATCTTTAGTTGTGTTATTGTGGCTGCCTGGATGTCTGTATCAATTCATAATGTCGACCTATCATGGTCTTCCTAACTTTGAGGAAGGGCCGGCAGTCATATAGCGTCAGATCCAGTGAGTAAGGTGGACGAGCACATGCTGCTATAATGCATGTTTGAGTTTGGCTTTCTATTGTGCGGTACTTAACAGCAGCCTTCATTCAGTTTTTGATAACACCTTATAAAGACAATCTTGAAAGAGGACTTCCAGAATGCTTCAGAAAGTGGCAAGGATGATGACACGAGTATATTGAAAGTGAGGATATTTTGAGAGGGGAATAATGGCAATGTGATTTTTACTGTAACAAATTGTTTTAAATATTTATATTTCCACCATATATTTTGAGCATCTCTTGTAACCTATACATATTCTCCTAAAACATCTCTAAATTAGTTGCAATTTATACTACAATGTAAATGCTATGTAAATAATTGCTATACCATGTAGGTTAGGGAATAATGACAAGAAAAATGTCTGTGCATGTTCAAAATAGATGGATTTTTTGAAGTATTAGGTTGATTTAATCCGCATATGTGAATTCTGTGGATAGGGAGGGCCAATTGCAATTGTTATTAGGACTGTGTAACTTTCAAAGAAATAGAAAATAAGCATGTTATTCTCAAAAGATTTAGTTGATGCAACAGTATACGAGTACATTAAACTAGAAATGACTATTTAGGCTTCGGTTTCTGACCTTAATGGAGGAACAGAAACAGACTAAACTTTCAGTGTGTACAGTTAAAAACTGGACAATAAATAAAACATCTTTTTAAATATTGAGAACAGACAGTGAATAAAATATGATTTCCAAAGTAAAGTAGGAGCCAATCACCTTGGCTTCCTTCCTGGAGGCAATTTTGACACCTAGGCAATGAAAGTGAAAAATCAAACAGAGGCTGGAAGCCTTCTTGAGCAGAGGAGACAGACGGAGATTGGAATCTAAAGTACACAGAATTCCCTAGAGAAGGGAGCTGTATAGAAATTGCCTTTAAAAGTCTCTGAATCTTTTCTAAGTATAAAACTGCATGCATTAAATGAAGCTCCATCACACCAAGCAAATAATGATGATGTGTAAACAAATAATTCTCTGACTTCACATAAGATTAGAAGTTGGAGCTCTGAACGGCCAGGGATGAGGCATCTCTGTGATCACCAGGAAACAAGATCACTGAGAATGTCAGCAGAGGACTCAGAAGAGTCCTGCTTTAGATGTAGGTCACACTTAGCTCCGGAATGAATGCTACTCTTACGCAGCCCAAAGAAATCTTGAAAACTGGCCTAAAGTGAGCAAATGCTCTATAAATTATTTCAGCAACTGCTAAAATAAAGCACAACTCTTTTTAAAGAGGACAACAAAATTCAGGCACTTTAAAATTTAATACTCACATTAACTCTAATTCCAAAAGCAGTATTGGAGGGAGGTAGAGCAAGAGAGACCGAATAAGATCGTGTGGCAACCCTCTCCCCAGAGAAACGTCAAATTGAGTAGCTAGTCATTACTCATGCACCAACTACCTTCACAAGAACTAAGGAGATCAGGTGAGACATCACAGAGCCTGCTTTTAGTGTAACAAAATAACAAGACATATTAAGGAAGGCTTGAAAGTGTTGTTTGTGTCATACGCTCCCTGTCCAAGCAAGCAGCAGAGAGAGAGAGAGAGATCCTGCTTAAGGGAAACACAGAGAATTAAGTCTTGTAACCCGGTAACAGTCTTGCCACAGTGAAACCCAATACTGAACAAAGTCCCAAAATCCCAACCACCAGGCCCTGCCAGTATACCGAAGGCATTAGGCCAGGCAGTTGGCTGCCTCGGTTATCTCTCCTCCAACTCAAGTGGCAAAGCACGGAGCAGAACTCCATCTCCTACTTGGTACTGGGGTGCCCAGAGGACCCTAGTTCTTGTTCAAAGAACAGAACAATACAAACAAAAAACATTGAGATTTTACATTTATTAAAGGTATTAAAGATAAGAAAAGAAGGGAGATGAAGCACTCCGAAGAGAAATACTCTGTACAGTGAGTGCAGGCCAGTTAAAGTAGGAAAAGAACCACACTCTATCAATGGCAGAGAAGACTGGTGAGAAGGCTCAGGGGCCAGAGGAGAATGGCCGCTGTCTTTTACACCTCCGTTCTGACATCAGAACCAGGCCTTCCTATCAAAAATGTACTTGCTGCCCTGACAGAATAATTGAAAATAACATTCTCTGATTGGTATCAGGTGCAGGGCTTGGGAAGCTGTTCCACACATGAGTCCTAGCTGTGATTGACAGGGCCTGTCCACTTGTACAGCTGGTTTGCCAGGCACTAATCCCCTGCTTCACACCCTCCTGGAATCAAGGCTTACAAGTTAGCACTGCCCAGTGCTCACTGTGGTGAGGGCGTATACTTGGTAGAGATTGAAGTCCCTGTATCCAGGCCAGAGCTCACAGAAAGGGGCGCCAGGCAGAGAGAGACCTGTGTTCTAGTGGGATGGACTAAAATTTCTGTCTGCACCATTTCCAGCTTGGGAGCATGTGTTAAGTATTCTTCTAGTTGCTGAGACAAAATACCTGACACCCAAAGTTAAAGGAGGAAAGATTTATTTAGCTCACAGTTTTTGGAGGTTTCAGTTCATAGTTGGCTGGCTCCAAGGCAGGCTGGCATGGCAGACAGGCATCACAGAGGAGAAACAGTTCATGGAGGCCATAAAGAAGCAAAACAAGCAAGCAAGCAAGGGAATTTAGCAGCTTCTTTCTGTCTCTTTTGTATTCTATCTAGGCTACCAGGATTCGGGCGGTGCCAATAAGTGGACTGATTTAGTAATCATCCACCCTTAAAACTAGTATTGTACCATTAAGCAATCACTTACTCTAGATTCAGCCACCTCAGAAAAACCCCACTTATGACCATATGAGGCTTTGGGGGGACATCTAGACACAAGCCATAACAGAGAGTATTTTAAATCAATTTAATACTCTGTAAAGAAAATTGAATGTTTCTGCAGTGAGTTTCTTTTCCTGGTGTTCTATATTCTTTTGTATAGACCTTTCTGAGAAGAGAACTTTCCTCAACACTTCTTGTAATTTAGTGTAGTTCTGCTGGTGACGGATACTTTCAGGTTTTGGATGTCCTAAAACAAATTTATGGATTTAATTGATATATAAAAGTTATACATATATATGTGGTATCATGTGATGTTTCCATACATGTATGCATTGTATAATGTTCTGATCAGGGCATATCCATCTCCTTAATATATTTATCATCTTATACTTTATAGTAAAACATTTAAAACCCTGTTTCTAGCTTTTTTTGAAATATACAGTATATTACAGTCACTCTATTGTGCAGTAGAACA
>PVJO010030650.1:0-15261 GCA_004026905.1 Hystrix cristata | reverse complement strand
ATTAAAAAGCTTTTTGCACAGCAAAAGAAATCACCAATAGATTGGGCGAAAACCCACAGACTGTGAAAAAATTTTTGCTAGCTATCCATCAGACAAAGGTCTAACATCTAGAATATACAAAGAACTCAAAAAAATTAAACCTCCCAAATTTAAAGACCCAATCCAAAAATGGGCAACTGAAATGAATAAACATTTCTCAAAGAAATAAAAATGGCAAATAAATATATGAAGAAATGTTCAACATCACTAGTCATTCGAGAGATGCAAATCTAAACAACGTTAAGATTCCACCTCACTCCAGAAAGAATCGCATATATGGAAACCAATAACAAATGCTGGCGGGGCTGTGGGGAAAAAGGAACACTCCTCCACTGTTGGTGGGAATGTAGACTGGTCCAGCCACTGTGGAAATCAATATGGAGATTCCTCAAAAAACTACAACTGGAGGTTCCATTTGACCCGGCTATTCCCCTACTGGGGATCTTCTCAGAAGAATTAAAATCGTCGTACCACAAGGATGTATGCACCACCATGTTCATAGCAACACAATTTGTAATAGCTAAGTCTTGGAAACAACCTAAATGCCCAACAACCAACGAATGGCTAAAGAAAATGTGGTTTTTATACACAATGGAGTACTACACTGCCATAAAAAAGGATAAACTAGAGTCATTCGTATATAAATGGATGTTCCTTGAGAAAATACTTTTAAGTGAAATAAATCAGACACTCATGAGTACACATCGAATTGTTTCTCTGATATGAGAAACCATAACTGTAAATAAAGACAAAGAGGTGTAATAGATATTATATAAAAGGAGGATGGTGTGCAGAGGAGAGGAGTACCAGAAGGAAAGAAGGGGAAAAGCAGAAAGGCAACAGGGGAAGAGAGGGGAAAGGGAAAATATGGAAAATGATTAATGAACCTGCTGTAAATAGGGAGGGAGGGAGCAGAGGGGAGGGGCGGGGGAGAGGGGGGAGAACCAAGATGCATCATGTATAGGTACAGAATAAATGTAATGAATGTGACCATTGTATGTAGAATGTACCAATACATGTTCTTGGTTTAAAATAAAAAAAAAAATGTGGCAAAGTTCCCCAGGGGCCCTGTGGTTCAAGCTGTAGTTTCATATTAGTGGGATTCCCAGGCCTTCACCAACAAACACTCACACTCAACACACACAGGTCAAGAGCGTCCCTTCAAAAGGACACTCTGGACTTGAATTTAGCCCAACAGGAGATTGTCACTCCACTCTGTACCCTGCTAAAGGATGAAAAAGTCTGCCATGGCCCACACTCCAAGTCTGCCGGGCTGCAGGGACGTGTGCATATCTGAGAGGACCTGGGGTAGGGTCAGCAGCCAGGCACAGCAATGCCACCCTTCTGGGTTCTTTCTTTCCTCTCCCTTTGCCCAAAAGACCCCACTCAAGCAGAAAGCCTAGACTTTCCCAGAACTGTGACTGATATAAGGCCACACAGTCCAGGCCATTGACATGAGGACTCCCCGAGAAAGAACTACAGAGGAGGCCCCATTCTCTATCTAGCCTCACTAGGTTCTCTCAGCCCTGAAAGAAACAACAAGTCAACATTGACAATACCCTTGTAGTATTTTTTGTTATTGTTGCAAAGAAACATAGCTATTACCATTTCCACAGTCCTGGGGAAGATTCTTATCTTTGGCCGAAATGCTCCATGATCTTCCTAACCCGAAGTTTGAGTAGAATCATCCCCTGATATCCAGGGGGAAGTGGCTCCGGTATCCTTCCTTCTCGGGTACCAAAATCTGTGGGTGTCCAAGTCCTTTATGTAAGATGACAGCATAATTGCACACAACCTATATGCATAACCTAGGTATTTTAAATCATCTCTATAATAGTTATGATACCTAATACAATGTAAGTTGTATGTAAATAGTTGTTACATGCATTACTCAGGGAACAATGGCAAGAAATGAATCTATTTGTTTAGTACAAACACAACTAAAAAAAAAACATTTTTGGTCTGCTTGGATCTGCAGATGTGGAACTCACAGATACCAAGGACTAACTGTATAAATATACACATTAATAAAATGTCATACTGTCACTATTCTCTAATCCAAATATTCTGATCACTTCCATATAAGGACACCCATATAGAGTCAGATGTTGTAGAGTAGCTGGCAACACAGGCTACAGCCAGACTCAAATCCTGGCTCATCCACCAGAAAACTTTGGAATCTTAGATGTTTCTTATCTCTTCAGGTTTTGGTCTCTTATCTATAAAACCTCATATGATTCTTGGGAGTATTACATGACTTGTATGGAAAGGTACTTAGAGTATTGAAAATAGTAGGGATTCTACAATCATTAATACAGGGGAATGTTGCCACAGCACAGAAAAATGGTCAATTGATTCTAACATTTCAGTTTAATAATCACCCTGTTTTCTAGAATCCTACAGATAGTTCTTTTTTTTAACAAAAAACTGTTCACAACTCAACAAAATTTTCTATTATCATGAACTCATTTCTTAAGTAGACGTTCTCTTAAAAGATAACTATGTGCCAGACCCTGCACCAGCAGTTGAAAGAATAAGAAGGAAAGAATAAGTGGGGACAGACATGCACACCTCTAACACAGTGCACAGTGGTAAGAGAAGGGACACACAGGAAGAAGGGGTTTGCCCACATCAGGAGGACAGATTCGTATATGCTCCACATAAACCTTTGGTTGATGACATTGTCCTATCTGTAGAGAGAAGACTTCTGGCCGTTGCTTGGTTTCTGAGCACTGACCAGCCTCAGTCACTGCACTGTGTGTGATACAAATCTGTGGCCTGATCTTTCAGTAAAGGGATAGAAGTGGTTGCCTTCAGGGTGGTCAACCTTCCTCCTATTGCCCCATCAAGCTTCCACCTCCACACTAGCATACACAGCTGACATCTAAAATTTAGCCACATCCTCCCCTATGGGCCCTGCTGTGGGCTGTCTGGTCCACCATTTCCTGTGGAAGCTGTGGCAGCCTCCTGAGAGAGATACTACTTTGTAGCTCTCAAATACCATCTCATGCCACAACTGTAAGAGTTTTGGAACTTTTCCAGGTCATCTCTGTGACCCTTAATCCTGATTTGTCAACTTCATTAGATCAAGAAATCCCTAGCATTTTAGTAGCGCAAACTCCTAGGTGTCAGAGTGGGTCATGGAGGGGAGGGTTTGAGTACTATATCTAGTCCCTCACATGTTCCTCTCTAGCCTCTCTCCCCTGCTCTACACTCCAGCCACCATGAACTAAGTAGCTTC
The DNA here is from genome assembly GCA_004026905.1 of Hystrix cristata. Classification (NCBI taxonomy): domain Eukaryota; kingdom Metazoa; phylum Chordata; class Mammalia; order Rodentia; family Hystricidae; genus Hystrix; species Hystrix cristata. Next base: position 11,981 of record PVJO010030650.1, on the reverse strand, counting down.
GCTCCACTGTGGCCTTCCACCATGATATTCCTGCTTGGAGCCAACTGACCATGGACTGAACTCCCTGATCCGTGAGCTAAATTAAACCTTTCCTCCTTTACATTGTTGGTGTCAGGTATTGTGTCCCATCAATGAAAAGCTGACTCACACATGCTGTCTAGATCCGAAGAAGACTTGGGGGTGGCAGAGGGAGGCTACCTCAGTCCTGGTTATCTCATATGCATAACACCACAATTTCTGCTCTTCACAGCCACCTCTTTTAAGGTAATCATCTCCATCCAGTTCTAGACAAGGTGTGAGAACTCAGTCCCCTCTAATAAGACTTCCAAAATCTTCTGCTTCTCTCTACCCAGGCCCAGGAATGCACTCCAGTTCAGAGCTCGATGATCTTGCTTTCTTCTCTCTCTTTGTCTCCAGTCTCCACCCCAGCAGTTTTCTTCTTTCCAGAGTATTGGAACATTACCTTTACGTATATCCTACATATTCTCCATTCAGTGTCTTACAGTAAACCTTTCCTCCTTCAGTCCTTTAACTTCTTAATATTTTAAGGGCCTAGTTAGTATTTAAAGGAAAGCTCTTGATTTCTCTTTCAATAAGCCCAGACATTGTAAAGTGAATACCTTGGCTTTATACCACTGTTGTCTCTGAAGTTAGCTTCCGGAGTAGGTTTTGGAGTTCAAAAACTGAACATTGTCTCCTTTGTTCATGGCGAGGTTCTGCTCTCCCTGAAGCAGTGATGCGGTGACTCAACAGGTGGGGACTACGGTGCTGAGTGGACTGACGGGAACTAAAACTCCAGGGCAGAGAGATTCAAAATAGTGTCATGCCTTCTTGGGCCCTACCTTTGAAAAATTCTTAATTCCAAAAGATGAGGGAACAAAATAGCATTGGGCACATCTGTTCTCCAACACACCTTTGCTACGCCATGGCCTAGAGCCTGTCACAGGAATATAAAAGCAGGAAATTCACAAATTGGTGACACTGCCTCGTCACCCTGATCCGCAGGGTGAGCGAACATCGCAACCTCAGCAAAAAGACAGCTCTGCCTCTGTCTGCAGTGAGCAAGGTTGTTCTGGGGGTGAGCGCACTGGGGGAGACCGACATAAATGCCAGAAGCCGGGGGTTTGAAAAGCTCCTCTACAAGACTGTCCATGAGGTGCTGATCAAAAATTACCTAGTTATGGTTTCTAGTACTGACCTTAGATAAGAAGAGTCATTGTTCTACCCTTGTACAATTAATGAAATGACATCCTGTCCATTACCTGATTTGATTATCTGGCTGAGACAGTTATAGAGTAACCTAGTTTCCATGAGGCTCACTAGCTTTCTTAAAATTAAAAAAGGAGTCATAGAAGAAAGCGAATTCAAACCTCTGCACTCTGCAATAGCAGGTCGTTTGCATTCTTCATCCTTATAGGCATTGCCCCGAGTTCTTTGTTCTTAAGATCATTCCTGATCTTTTATCACATGGCTGACAGTTATTTCCTTATGATGTTTATTCTTCTCAAATACTGATGAACTGCAATTGATCACTCGCCCATGCAGGCTCCTCCCACTGCATATGGCACAGCTTGCTTCCCTTGGTGTGCATCAAGTCATCTCTCCTTTATGGTTCATTTGTCCTCTGAAATTACCTCCAATTGGGAGGATGTTTATGATTTCTAGAAGATTCCTCATCAAGTCTATTTATTTATTAACCAGTGATTGGTCCCTACAGAAGATGTTTCCCTTTGTGACTTTCCAATCCACCATCCACTTAGGTTATCTAATGATCATCCCACCTGAGAGTCTCCTTTCCAAGGAATGACCTATACTTAGGTCAAATCTTGCCACCCTCCTTCTTGAAAAAATATCCTATCAGTTACTTTACCTTAGTAAATGAAAAGTTGCATATCAATGACGATTAACTTTTGCTAAATAATAATTCCAAAGTGTACCGGCATAAAGCAGCATTTATTTAGCTTATAATTCTGCAGGTCAGCAAATGGAGGTGGACATAGCTGGGCAGTGCTGGTCTCAGCTAGGATCAACCAGGCAGATTGTCACCTGGCAGGTCAGCTGGGAACTGGTGGTCCAGAACAACCTCAAGGAGAACAAGCTGCCCAGACGCATGCACAAAGCTGTGGGGCAGAATTTCAAAGGTCTGAGTTCACAACCTGCGTGCTACCCTTTCTATCACATTCAACAGGCTACCAGTGTTGGCGGACCTCAGAGCTTCAGTGACAATGAGGAGCCCACAGTGGCACACGTGCCATATGCTTGCCACCACACCAGATCCAAAGGCACCCAAGATTTAAAGATTGCGAAAAGAGAGTCGACCTTTCAAGAGCAGATGCTGTAAAATCACGTCGCAGAGAACACGAATGGAAATCTGAACAACTGTAGCTATTTTTGTAATCAGTCTATCAAAGAACCTATGACTCAAATCAGCCAAACAACAAAAATATATTGTCTCAACTGTGTAGCCTACCCCGCCAAGCACCCATTGCATGAATATATATATTTAACCATTGGACCAATGTATTTAAACATACAAGTAACCATTTTCCAAACAATGTATTTACTTGATAAAATGAAACCGTATTTAAGTAGAATTCAGTTAAATTTGCCAAACATTTCTCAGGTCCGTAATGCTAGGCCTTGAGCTAGTCATAGAACTGTGTGGACAAATAAGAAAATCTCTTCTACTCAGAAGTTTGTAAGTGGGCATGGTGGTGCATACCTGTAATCTCACGTACTTGGAAGGCTGAGGCAGGGGGATTGCAAGTTAGAGGCCAGCCTGGGAAAATTAGGAAGACCCTGTCTCATAATAAAATTTAAAAAAATTTTAAAAACCCAGGGAAATATATCTCAGTGGTAAAGCACTATGCCTAATAGGTACAAGGCCCTGGGTTCAATCGCTAGTACCAGGAAAAAAGAAAATAAGCTTTTAATCTAGTCAAAGAAATGAGTAAGTAAATACATATTTTTATGGAGGCCCTATGGTGTCACACAGGAGGTGCGTACCACCAAGTGTCCCAGACACCCCAGAAAATGTCCCAGAGAATGTAGGGTATCAGAGAAACCCAAAGCATGAGAAATTTGGGATTCTGTGCATGTACACAGACAATACTGAGTCCACAGTTCTCAACCTTTGTCAAAAGGTAAAAGATTACTTCACTAACAGATCTGGGTTGCCATGAATAGAATATTTGATACCAGGGACTTTTAATAAGGTACCATTAAGCCAATTCTGCCTACGAGTCCCTTCCTATTACCTGTATGTAATGATCTCAGGTACATTTTGGTCTTTGCTCTCTGCCTAAATCTCAGTCATCATTGCTCGTTTTTGGTCCCTCTAGCTCTCTTTACCCCTCTATGTGTGTTCATCATCCAAGTTTCTCTATTTTTAGCATTTAGAATCCTAAAGCTAGTTCAGTCTCAACACTGAGACGTGGCTTCCACTTCATTTGCCTCCAGCAACTAAGCATTCATTCCATTTTTGAAATCCCAGGACTAATCATACATTCATTCATACAATTATTTTTCAAGGACTGGATACAGCTTAGAACTACTATATAATGCTAAACAAGATAATTATAGCCTCTATTCTCAGGACTCTTATGATCTGTAGAAAGAAGACAGATATTAAAGCAGGAATTATCCACATGACTTTCAATTAAGCTTGTATGTACTATTTAAAAATACATATCTTAGAACAAAACAAGAAACATGTAGTTAGTTACCTGTCAGATGAGCAGACATTAAATGCAAAGAAGTTGGAGGGATCCAGGGAAAAAACCCTGGACTGAGGTCAATATTTGCCAGGCCCAGGTAGGTAGGAGCCCAGCACACTGGAGGAGCAAGGAGACAGCCAACGTGGCTGGATCCAACTCAGGAAGGGGAGGAAGCCCTGGAGATGGGAGCAGAGGTCAGAAAATATTCAGAAGGGATGGGAGAGGGAGGGAGAGCAAGAAAAAGAAGAGGAGGAGAGAGAAGGGAAGGGGAAAGGAGGGCAGGGGAAAAAAAACCCAAATCCAAGCTCTGGGCCAGGTTGGTTGGGAGTATGTCGGTTATGTGTTGGGAATGGTGGGGAGTTTGACGAAAAGCAAATCTAGAAGAAGAGCAAACTTAGTATTTCATCACATTGAGTTTTTCCCCTTTTCTCCTATATTGTGTCTAGCAAAGAATTAATGTGCAGCACTCATTGTTCTTTGGGCCCATTCTCCTACGCTGGCCCTTCCCCAGCCAGCATCAACATCACCCTATTCTAACCCTAATGGCCATCGTTGAGAGTCTCACTACCATAACACATGACTTCATCCTTTATTCACTCTAAAAGCGTTTTTCCTACACTTGTTCAGCATGCAACACTTTGGTCCATGCTATTTACCTGAATTTAAGAAAACCTGTGTGCAAACGTGGTGGTCAAAGTTTCTAGATCACTCTCTTTCCTTGGAGGTCACTTTTTTTGAGCTGGCTATTCCATCTATTATCAATTATCAGAGTTGAAAGTGTCATGTTGAATTAAAACACTTTGCATTTTAGGAGCTCAATTCCTACCCTGGGTTCTGTTCTTTTAAATCTTAGGCTAAAAATTTCCCAGAGGTAACTGAGTGTTCTCAATCCCCGGGGGACACTGCTATGAATGACTTTTCACAATGCTTTTCCTGAGAGTTGCCAAGTTCACTTTTTGCAACCTAAGTGTTCTGAGCTGAAACGCATGCCAGGGGCATTCAAATGAAAGGAAAGAGGGGAAATTCTAAATGGAAAGTTTCAACGTAAATAGAAAAGGCATAAGGAAAAGTAATAAAATGGAAAACAAAGCTTAGAGTTCTAATCGCATCCCAAGCAGGGGACGCGCAGCAAGCCGCTTCTGTTTCCACTGCCATTACGGAGCCCTCGTGGCAGCCTTTCAGAGATGAAATGAATGCACTCCACAAAGTGCCTACTACGCAGTTGGTACCCAGTTTTGTTAGTTTCTTGCCTTTAGCTTTCTTAATACCTAACTAGCCAGCATGAAAAGACAGAGAATAACTCATATTCTGGTTTTTTTTTAGATGAACTAATGGACATTCATTGATTTATGCAGTCAATTATAAGTGTGAGCAACAGCCAAATAGGCAAGTTACTTCAGGAAAAAAATTCCTCAGGTCACCGAAGTGGCAATTAGCAAGTATTGGGAGGAGGAGGCGGGGAAGAGGAAAAAGGAGGAGAAAAAAGGCTGATGGAGGCAAATTGCCTTTAATTATCCTTAAACATTTTCTTGTCTTCTTTTGATGCCATAAGACCCCCTGCAGTTCCAAAATAAAATAAGCCTGAGTTTTGTTTAGCTCTTTTAAATGGGAACATAATAGCCACTGTGGAAACATGTTCTTAATCAAAGGTATTAAACTCCTGGCTGCTCTTCTTCGTTTGAAATTGCCTGGGTTCATTATTATCAAGGGGAAGAGAAGTCTAGTCACCATTTAGCTCCCTTCTTAGTAAATTAAAATATTAATTACAAAATACGTTATTTTTATCTTATATCTTAAGCTATTAGTTACTGTGACTGGAGAAAAGGCAGCTTCGTTCCACACTGAAGTGATTTTTCTAACAAAGCATTCATAGTTACTCTCCGGTTCCTGGGAATCAAATCAGTACATGAAATGCTGCATTCTGAGAGCCATCTGAATAAATTAGATAGCAACTTCATTTATTTTTTGTCTCAGAGATAAGTGAGCAATTACAGTGGCCGTGTCCACGTGCTCGGGCCATGTGACCACTTAGACGTGGCCATTTCCTAAGCAAGAGTGGCAGCCAATGCCAGGCAGAGCTGGAGAGGAAAGAAAGAACGTTTCCCTTTCATTTCCACCACACAATGCCATAATCAATCTTATGCCCATAGACACAAATGCTCAATCTCTGGGAAAGAGGCAAATAAAGCCACGGAATAGACATCAGAGCCAACGAAAACCCTCATAGTCTGCTTCTTCAAAGACTCAAACTACTATCAAGGTATTGAGGTGACAGTAGAAAATGCAGGCTAGTCACCAACAAGTCACTAAGTGTATGAAGATTACCTGGAACCACAAAAGAATCTGAAGCTGGAGTCGCTTCTGCAGGCGAGGCCTATATAAAGTAATCACACATTTCGGGAGACTGTGGGAGGGGGTCTGTAAGCCACCCTCCTCCTTATAAATGCTTTCTCATTGTTCTACTTGTGGGATAGTACCTGAAATTTGATTTTTCCCCCTTACTTTGGAAGGGTACTCAGTTTAAGAGGTCACTATTTGATTTCAAAAACAGATAAAGAAGATACACTTCAGAGTCCATACTCGAACACGTTAGCGTCCCCACTGTGTAGTAAGCGATTTACATACATTATTTTCTTGAATTGCTCCAGTAATCTTATGATGTAGGCACTCTTTATACCACCATGCTAACCAAGTGAAATCTCTGTCTTAGAAAGATGTCTTGGAAAGATTAAGCAACTCAAAGAACTGGCAGTGATTAGGGCAGCTCCAAATCCAGGAGTCTGGATGGTAAAGCCCTTGCTCAACTTCAAGGGACAAGGTGCTCAGGTTTTTGAAAAAAAAGAGAGAGAACAACAAAGGGAGGCAAAGGAGTATCAGTGAAGAGCAAGAATCATCCCCAGATCTGTCCTCTAAACACAGACCTCTCTTTGCCAGGTTGCCAGATGGCAGCATTAATGCTTGGCCTGCTCATCTGTCCCACTAAACAACATCCAAACTAACCTTCTTTTCAGGCCTTTTTACATATGTCTCACCAAATTGCACAAAACCCAGGCCCCTGTGGATGAATAAAGCAGTATTCATTCTTCTACACACATTTTGCTGTATCTTTACTGAATTAACTGGCAAACTCATGAGTCTGAACACATCAAAGCCACCAGGAGGCAGGTAGGGCAAGGCAGTGTCGCAGGCCATGATGCTACTGCCCATCCATGTGGGTTACAGGAAGCGACTTGACCCTTTGTGCCTTGGATTCCTCATCTCCAGAAAGAGGGAACTAATGAGCCTCTGCTACAGGATCTACAGGAAAGAACACATAGAAAGTGATGAATGGATGCTGAATAGATATAATAATGTGCCATCATTTGATTTAGCTAGGTAGAATTCCTCCAAGGTGTTCTGTAAAATGGTTTCCAACTATCTTAGTTACTTTTCTCATTGCTGAGACAAAATACCCAACACCCAAAGTTAAAGGAGGAGAGTTTATTTGGCTCACAGTCTTAGAGGTTTCAGTCCATATTGGTTGGCTCCAAGGTAGACTGACATGGCAGTAGGGCATCACAGAGGAGAAACAGTTTATGGAAGCAGAAGGCAGTAAAGCATCGAAGTAGCAAGCACCAAGAGACAAGTAACCCCAGCAGCCCCCTTTCTGTCATTTATATTCGTCCAGGCTATATGCTCTTAGGGCAGGTAGCACTCACACCCAGGGAGGGCCTTCCCATTATCCACACTCAGAACTACGCCAAACCAATCTGTGGACTAATTTAGTAATCATACACCCTTGCTCCCAGGATCATACACATAATCTCAGCATCACACACTCTAAGTGCAGTCACCTCTAAAAAGCTCTACCTTATGCATGCATGAGGATTTGGGGAGACATCTAGACACAAGCTATAACATGGGCCATCCAAGTTTGGAAAATGTTACCTGCTCCACCTGCTCTTGCAAATGCACAATGTTCCTTAGCATCCAAAAGACTCTCCCAAACCCTAGGAATGAACCTGTTTTGATATATTTGACATGATATTCCACGAAGCACACATTAGGGATCAGTGTTCTAAAGAACTCCCTCCAGGAATAGTGAACCACAAAAGTAAAATGCACACTAGTATATTTAACTCCACGGGGTTTCTTGCATATGTTACAAAGCAGAAAAAGGACGTAAAAACGTTTCACACTTTGGAACCGAAACATTTTTATTTGATTCAAAATTTAACTGGTCACTTGGTAGAACACCCATGAACAAGTTGCCCAGTCTTCGCTTCCACGTGCATTTCTAAGCATCTGTTTTGAAGATGAGGGTTAGTCGTACCTGTCTGAATTTTCAACACCTCGGAGCCCACAACTTTATCAGTGCTCAGAATGTTCACAGAATGAAAGAAATAAAGCCGGCCTGGAAGTAGACAATGCAGGATGGATGATACGGTGAAAACTTATTAGCAACTCAGTTCAACCTCAAGAATTTGGTTGAGTCCATGCCAAGTCCTCCTGGAAGCAGACACTGAAATGAAGTCAAGAGTGCAGGAGATAGATGGGAAGGTAACCCTGTCTGTGGATGTTTGAAAAATGGAGGAAGCGGGACCAGGTAGGCCGAGTCTCAGACTACAACGCAGAGCTCAGGGCTACTCAGCCAGCCCAATCAAGCGCCCAGAGCCGAGCACGCAGAAGCGGTCACCCTAATGCCCCTGTGGTGCCCAGTCAGTGGGTGAGGGCTCCCTAAAGAGCGTGACCTGGGCTCACGCACCACAGCAGCAGATCCCTGTGGCACTGCAGCCGCAGACTCTCTGCTGACTCCACCCTGGAGACTGAACGGGAGCTTCTTTCTTGAAGCAAGACCCAGCAGGGCACCCCTGTGGTTGCCACCGTGCACCTCTGCTCCAAGCCAGGCTCGCAGGAACAGAGATAAGCGAAGCCTGACCTGCAGGGTAGAGGGGTGCGCAGTCCATGGGGGAACTAAGGGAAACATTAAATGAGTACGAGAAAGCTGAAAGTCAACAGTTTTCTGAGGAAAGAAAAATCCGCCATGGGTCTGTTGATTAACAATGCCTGCCATGCATGGAGGAAGGGAGAACTTAGCAGAGACACACAGCACCGTTCCTGGCTTCCCCTCTTCTCTGCCAACTTAACTCTCAACGTTCCCTTCAAGTCTCATGTTTTCTATAGTTTTCTTGACTACTACCCCTAAAATTCTCTCTTTTCATTGCCAACTAAAACATTTACTGCTTTCTCATAATTTATCACACAATTTACCTTTCCATATTATCCTCCAGTTGTTTCTTTCTATTACATAAACATCTCGGCAGCAGGGACAGCGCTGCACACTTTCCCACCCTCTCCTGTGAATAGCCCTGCACCATTTATCACACTGCGGAGAAAATGGCATTGGTCAATAGCTACATGTGGACATACGGATCCATTGACCAGACTCATAATTTCCAAGGAATTCAGAAACCTTGCTCGAAAACTCGAATATTTCCTTTTCTTTAGTCCTAATGCACCAAAGGAAAAGAACATCATTCTCAGTTGTGTCTATGTCTATAAATACACATTTCTTCTTCATATATGTGTGTGTGTGTGTGTGTGTGCGCGTGCATGTGTGTGTGCATATATATACACACTGTTAGTATGCTTCTCACCCACTGGCAGCTTCAGGGTTTCTCAGGGGGGTAAATTTTGGTTTCATGAACACCTCTGTAATCCTGGTCAGTTGTGTCCCATCATCCTCCAAAATGTATAACTTTAAATTTATAATGTGATACAAATTGCCGTGCAAATACAACCTTGCCCCCGGTGCCCCCTTCCTATTAAACTCCCACCATAAGCCCCACAGGCAGGAACGCTGGAAACACTTCAGCTGCTTTCCTCTGAAATGTATGCAGATAATAGAGTGGAGTCTCCAGTTCTATTTTCTCTGTCGAAGTCCTCCAGGGACGGGTGAAGTCAACTCGACTTCCTTAAATCTCCACTCCTGCTATTTTGGTTCACATCCAACCGCCCTCCAAGGATCAGCTTTCCAGTTAACTCTCTACAGAAAGAACGATGCATCAAGGCAAAAAGAAAGGGTTGGGATGAATCATAATTTCTTTTTTATATAAAATAGTTTTTTTTCCTTTTATGCATCTGGCTTTATTTACCGAGAAAAGACATTTGCATCTAAACTTACTGAAGCTAAATGTTCTCATTCAAATGAGTTTATCTTTTTCTTTGTTTTGTTCACATGGCCAGTTTGCCGGTTCATAATGTTTATAATGTTTAAAGTATGTGACAGCTTTTATGAAAATCTCCTTAAACGTTTACCCTAAAAATTAGTACTCATCACATGTCACATGTTTACACGGTCTCAAACACCATCTTCATTTTAAAGCTCACTTAAAAGTGCATTAAAAGGTAAAGGATCGGCCGGAGGTCACCGTGAATCCGGGGTGAGTCAGGAATAGAAGCCAGCTGCTTGGACCAAGTGCCCCGGGCTCGAATCACCTCAACAGTGTTCATTCCCACACATCCTGTCACGACAAAGACACTTGTCCCAAAGCCTTGTCCAATCCGTCTTCTAGAGAGGGGGCTTGACAAGCCTCAGACCACCCACTCGCTTCTCAAATTTGATTTTGACTCACTGGAAACTCTCATGACCAAACCAAATGTAGCCACTTGGTCATTTTCAGATCAAATAATCCGTATCATAAATCAAAAGGTTGTTTCTTTATTGCTCGTGAACTATCACTGGAAATGCTGAACATTTTGCAGATTACGGGGGCCGACACATTTTTGTCACTTCACATCCTGCCAATACGAGTTGAAGGAGGCATCCTGACTGCTCCTCTTTCTGTTTGGCACACGATGACTGCTAAGGACTCTGATCAGAGCGGCCAGCTTCCGGAAGTTTCCCATTGGCTGTGCGAGAAAATGAAGCAGGCCACACAGTAGGTAAAGTCCCACGGAAGGAGTAAGCGCCTAGTGCCAAAGAAATTCACGGGAAGCGTATTTAATCTCAGGTTGGGAAACACAGGGATGGCTCAGAAACTAAGTCCTCAGAGGTAACACTAGCCAGTTTTTGTGGGATAAATTGGGTCCTCAAAAGTAAAAAAGTCGAGGTCCTATCCCTCAGTACCTTAAATTGGACCTTATTCAGTAATAAAGTCTCCACGGGGAGACTTTTAAAATTGAGTCTTTAAAGTGCACCCTTATGCAATGTGGCTGGTGTCCTTATAAAAAAGGGCTACTCGGATGCAGAGACAGACACACACAGAGGAAAGACAATGTCAAGACACACAGCCAGGAAGCCACGAGGACATGGAGATCAGGAATGATGCATTTACAAACCTAGGAACACTAAAGATCGCCAGCAGACCAACAGAAGCGAAAGAAGAAAGGGAGACTCCCCAGCGTGTTTCATCCCGAGGGAGCAGGCCCCACGACACCTTGATCTTGGCCTTCTGGCCTCCAGATCTTGGAGCCAGCGAGTTCCTGATGTTTTAAGCCGTGCACTATGTTGCGCAGGCACAGCAGTCCGGACCGGCTCTCTAGAGTCCTCTGTGTAACATATTTTGCTTGCCCCTTGACATCACAGAATCTAAGCAAGCCCTAGTATTCTGCTCCGCAGGGAAAAGTGCCTGGGTGTTACACGTTCTGTACATCAGCTGATAAGCCATAAGCCCTGCATTTCCTCCGCAGCCAGCAGTTTGAAGCATCAAAGCTTCGGTTTCAACACCACATCAAAACCCAGGAAGCTTTCCAGTTCATCCAAACAGCCAGCCCTCACTGAGAGAGGACACCAGGACTCTAGAGACAAGCCATGCACTGTCTCACGGATCCCCCTGACAAGAAGCATCGCATAAGTGGACCTTTATTTACATCTGGGAATGTCCTTTCCTTTGCCAGGTCTCCTCCAGCCAAAAACACAAGACTGTGTGTCAGTGTCACCTAAAGGAGGCCAGGAACTCACCACGAGTCCCAAGAGCAGCAGGGCTGAATGGTGACGCTCAGTCCACAGCAGCACACAACGTCTGCAAAGACACATGTCTAAAGGGGCAGCGTGGGCCACACAAACATGTTCTCTTGCAATGGACTCGATTAGCAGCTTCGATTCCTCGGTGAAAAATCCCCATGTGAAGGAAGGCGTGTTTTTTTAAACAGACTTCCCATCAAGTCCAACCTGATGTATTTCCTGCCAGACACTTGAATGGAGAATAGCTCATCTGATCCACCAAATTGGGGAAGTCTGGCGGTGGAGAAAGGCTTCAAAGCACCTTTGCTGAACGGAACTGC
>PVJO010030649.1:0-15260 GCA_004026905.1 Hystrix cristata | reverse complement strand
CCTTCAAGCATTAGGTGTGGTGCGTGATTTTTTAAATGATAATGGTTTAAAAGTAACTAGGCAAAAGCATAACAGAAGCAAAAAGGGAAATTGAAATGAATAAATGTATGAGTTTTGAAGTTTCATGAAACAGGATTTTGAACATGTGTTTATCCCTGAGAACTGTGTGAAACTGGACAAGTTACTCACCCTCTCCTACTTGTCACCCAAATGGATACACACAACTGATCTAAAGGCTAGCACTCTGGGAGGCTGAGGCAAGAGGATCACAAGTTTGAGTCAAACGTGGTCAATCTAGTAACATAGCCATATCCTGTCTCAAAATTAAATATAAAAAGAGCTGGTGATGAAGCTCTGTGCAAAGGCCCTGGCTGTATCCCCGATATGGAAAAAAAATTGAACTATAGAACAATAGTTAAATGCATAGTGTCTGGAGTGAAATCTTCGATTTGAATCTGGATTCAGCTATACATGAGCTATCTGGCCCTAAGTGTGTGGTGGACTTCTTGTGGTCAGCTTGAGCAGGAACACCCGGCTGGACAGAGTTGGTGGTTCTAGGCATAGAGGATCCACCTGAGGACTGTTGTCAACAGAGCATAAAGGAGAACGAGAGCAGAAGATAGTGGCCGGCCGTTTCCCAGGAGAAGCTCTGTTGGGGCTGGATTCCCTGAAGTGAACTCAGCTTTCTCATTGCAGGAGGACCTCGGGCCTTTGCTGTCATCAGGGATGGCTGCTTGTTTGCTTTGGGGTTGCTCTGATCGTCAGCTCTGTTGCAAGCGTGGTATCCTGGTTCCGGTATAGATTTCTTTAGCCTTTTAGTGCAGTCATGGATGTACGTGGGCCAGTGCTGTGGGCTCTCAGCCCTCGACTGGATCTTTTGGGTCTCCAGAGCATAGATAGATGTTCTGCGCTCTTCCTGCAGTTGGCTTGTGTGTGAATGTTGTAATATGTAAACGTCCTGCATTAAATCTGCTCTCTTGCAAACCATTGACTGTAGAAAAATAACTAACACAGTGAGTTTCTTAAATTTGTTGCGCTTTATCGGCTTATTTAAAAAATAAATATAACTGTAATATTTTTCATCAGTCTATTAAATTGAATGAAATTAATTCTTTTCCACTGTAAATAAACCTGCCTCATAGCACTATGATAGGAGTAATTGTGTTAATATACATGAAGTATTTAAAAACAACCTGTGATGTTAATCACTCATATGTTAAGTGTCACAGTTCTTTAGTGCTTAACCGGATTCATTACATTTGGGAGGCTATGAGTACATGGGCGATCCTCAAAGTATCAGCACAGTTAAAATAACATAGGCGAATACCTGCCCCTTTTGCAGCAGGTCCCTATTGCCAGTGTTTGCCAGCTAAGGATCTGTAGGTAGGCAGAGCTCTGTTGATGGGTAGTTATTGCAACACAGGAGATTTCGCACCTCCAAGAACCACGGGGATCTCAGGAAGAGCATGTTAGCGGGGATTTCCTGCAGGATTTGGACTTGAAACTAGATGATTACAGGGAACAGTCAAGGAATTGTGCTTCTGCTCTAGACCATGCTGTCACGAGGGCATTTCTATTACGGACATCTACACAATTTGTATCTAGGAGGTGGGAGGCCTACAGCAGGATTTATGCCATATTTGGTAGAGTAACAGCATATTCGTTCCTAGGGAGGTTGCTATGGTTTGAACGCTAGTGTCTTTCCAGAATCGATATGTCAGCATTTGATCCCTAAGACACTGAGAGGGAGGCATCTAGGAAATGACTACAGCCTGGGGATAGAGCCTTCATGGATGAGATTAGTGCCTTTATAAAAGAGGCTCCAAAGATTCACGCCCAGCCTTCCGTGACTTGAAGATACAGTACGTGAGAAAGCAGCTGTCTATGGACAAGGAAGTCGCATTCTCCAGACACAGACTGAGCCAGGGCAGAACCTTGCTCTTGGACTCCTCAGCCTCCGCAACTGTGAGCAGTAAGTTTCAGTTGTTTATAAATCACCCAGCCGGAGACAGTTTTTACAGCCATCCCAAATGACTAAAGCAGCGGTGCTTAGTCACTTTTCGGCCTGCAAACTTCCCATTCTCGTCTGCATTCTGACATAGCTACAAAGTGGTCTGTGTTTGCCTTGCTGCGTGGCAGTTAAGAAGGCTGCCTGGTGTGTTCTGTGAACGACTTTACTCAACAAGATAACACCATGGAGCAGCTGCAAGGTCCAGGCCAGGACCTGGCTCACCGCCACAGTTGCTGTTCTCTCCCTTCTCTTGGTATCACCACTGTCAACAAAGGCATCAACTTCTTCTAACGCAAATTTAAGAAGAGTATAGTATCGCCAAGCTTGCTCTCTCTTTACAGTTTTGCACATCGCTAGCCACTTAATTCATCTTAAAGAATAACTTGCATTGGGACAACACGCTAAAGAGCGTCCATTTGTGTGCACTGACAGCCTGCACACTCACTCCCAGCTGTCTCACAGAAGCTCTTCTAGGAAGAGACGCCTACTTGCCTCCCACCTTTGCACCAGGCACCATAAAACACACCTGCACAGAGCAGAGGCTGTCTTCCCTCCCTCTGCTGCTCACCTCCTAGTGGGAACCCATCCTCAGATCCTCAGAAATTTTCTTTCATATAATTGACTTTAAAGTAATCTAGATCTTAGGCCAATAACTAGAAGCAATTTAACTCGGATATCGAGAATCTATATACTTCAGTTTGGATATGTGGCAAATACATACTATCTCATTGGACTGAGATTTTCAAAAATGAGCCTCATAGCATTTAGTACATGAAATAAAATGTCTAAGCACCTGTACTGAGGTAATATGTATGGTTCATTATTCCCTTCTCAAAGTCTTTCTGTGACTTTTTAAAAAGATTAAAAATCACCGAACCCCAGAGCTAACGCAATGTCTTTTACCTTAGCCTCCTTGCCAGAACTCAGCTGCCTGCAACACACAACTCTGAGGCTTAAAAGTGCCGCAACCAGGACTAGGCCTGAGTTTCAGAATAAGCCACTGTACTGGTCAAAATTTTCTAGAAGAACAAAACCAATGGAATATATAATTATAAAATGGCTGAAGCTCCAAAATGGCCATCTGCGTCCTGGACAGCTGGACGATTCAGTAGCTTCTTGGTGCAAAATGCTGAAAGCCTCCAAACAAGAGGGTACAGCCACCACCTGAGGCTGAAGGCCTGGAAGCACTCCGAGAAGAAGTGATGTGATTGCTCTCTGAGTGGCTGCAGAAATAGAAGTCCGATGTTCACAGATATTGGCAGGAGTGAAAGAAGCACCTTCAAGCAGAATGGATGTAGCACATGTTGGTGGATGTCTTTTTCCCACACATGCTTCACCCAAGTCCCCAGCCCCCAACCTATTAGACAGTATCATCCACATTCAGAGTGGTTCTCCTCTATCAGTTAACTGGCAGCACGCCAATCATCTCTGGAAACAACTTCACAGACACACCCAGAAGTGTGTTTTACTAGTTTCCTAGGTGTCTCTTGATTCTCTGTGGTTGACAATAAAAATTAACCATCATAACTAATGACTGTTCTATTTTTTCCACCAATAATGAAGGTCTGGAATAAACTGAATCCTGGAAATTCTGAAAATCTACATTTTACTTTCAATGTTATGTTTAATCTCTTGGACATCTGTTTGAATCTGTTTCATAAATTCCATTTCTTTCCTGTGTTGGGCATTTATGGTTCCCATCATTTTTCTAAGCTCTTCTATTTTTTTTTTCAGTATCTGCTCTAGAGTCACCGATCATTTCTTTCATTCTGGAAATGATTTCTGTTTTGATGTTTTCTAGAGCCTCACTCATCTGCTTTGTTACTTCTGCAGTTACTGCTTCCAAGAGTCTGGGTGGGAAGCTTTCAGATTGTTCCACTTCATTAACCCCTGGGTTTGCTTTTGGTGAGCTGGAAGTTTGGGGTTGCATCTTATTTGTGTGTCTTCTCATTTTCTATTTTTTCTTCTTTCATTTAGTTCCTGGGTTGATGCTTATGAATTGCCTGTGGCAGGTAGCTTATTTTGTTTTGACAGGTGTAGCTGGTTTTTGTATTATGAGTCTGTTGCAAAATCTTAACTCTTCAATTTGTTGGGGCTGAGAAGTTGCTGTCTATTTGGCCAGCCCTTAGTTCTTTGACCGTGGCCTATAGTGTTATTTGTGACCCTCTGCCAATCTTAGTCTTGGCATGCAAGGAAGAACTGAGTAGAACAATCCAGTCACCTTGGCTAAAGTAGTACAATCAGCAACAATAATAGCATCAGACACAGTCTAGAAAATAACAAACTGTAGTAGCTATTGATCTGCCACCTTATACCTTATGAACTAGGTTTGTGGTTGTATAACAGTATCCCCAATAAACCAGAAACTTGTTTGCAGTAAATATGCCCTCAATACGGTGATTTTACTCTTAGTGGAGAAAACTCGAAAGAGATTAGGAGGAAAGGATAGAGAAATAGAAGACGAGAAAGAGCTAAGAAGCAAGGTTGTGTTAGGATGACTCCCCCCCCACAGATGCCAAAATGGCCGTCGCTGGTTTCTCACAAAGCCCCTTCCCCCTGTCTCTATGCCAGAATCTCCTGCTGAAACAATGGCCCCTCCCCCTGACTGGGGTCCTCAACTAGGTCCGTGCGCCAACTTGCCCAGGGGCGGTGTCCACTACCTGGTCACCCCATACAGAAAGGACCAATCCTAAACATGCACTTTTCAAACCCCCACGTCACAAAAAGGGGGGGCGACTAAGGGATAAAAGGCCACTATCCGAGCCATTCGGGGTCACTTCGCTCGAAGGAGACCGAGGAGCTGGAACACCGGGAGGAGCTGCACGGCGAGCGTGGGAGAGCTTCATCAGCCTGCCTGCCTCTTCTCTCCTCTGCCCTATCTCCGCTGCCCTGCTCCTGCACGGAGCCTGGCTGTTGCTGCTGGACCTTGGGCTATAGCGCCGAGCTGTGACCCGACCCCGAGCTGCTGCTGGGCTGCAGTAAATGTAATAAATCTGGCCTGCTGGGCCAACTACCTTGCCCCAGTGTCCGCCTGGGCGGTGGACCTGGGCCGCGCATCTAATTGAGCTGTAACACTGAGCTGTAAATAAACCCTGGCGGCAACCTAACAGGTTGGAAGCCAGGGGAAAATTATGCAAACTTTGGGGAACTGGTAAAGGAAACAGAAGGAAAGGAGAAAAGGAAGTAAAACAAGGATAGAACAAAAAATAGAAAAAAGTAAAAAACTAGAAAGTCACTTTCCTATGAAAAATAAGAAAGAGAAAAAAACAAGAAAAAAAAGAGCAGAGAGGGAAAAATATTTAAAAATACAGCACAATAAAATAAAATAAAATAAAATGTCCACTTCCAGGTGTGTCTCTACTGTCTGTGGTAGACAGAGTGACAGACCCAGGTCCTTGTTGACTAATCCCAGCAGTAGATTTTGGCAAGGCAGCGAGTGTTCCCAGCTGGGTTCAATAGCAAGGCTTCACCCTTTCTATTGAAGTTCAGCCTGATCAACGGCTGTGGGGTTGAAATCCAATTTGTTCAGCTGGAGACACACTGTGTGTCTCCCACTGGCTTGGACTAAGTTCCCTGCCAGTTTGAACTTGGCTCCTTTCCCTCCTTCCAAACTGAGTTTGAACTCTGCCCTGCCTTCCCCCGCCTTGCCCTGCCTTGCCCCCCACCCCCGCACCAAAGGCCGCTAGCAGCTTTTCTGAGTTCTGAGCTCCGCTCCTTTCCAAAATGGTGATCAACTGATCGCCACCTTCTCCTGGGGGCCATCTGAGATCAGATGACTCAGGTAACTCACCAGCTGCTGCAGTCTTCAGTGTCCGCCGCTCCACTTCGTCTTTCTGTGGAGGTCTCTGGGGCCTCCAGTAGTCACCGTGCGTCTGCAGGCTCAAACTGCGTCACTGGCGCTGAGAGCTGCGGCTGCGGGTTGGGGCCACCCAGGCGTCTGGGCTGTGTGCGCGGGGTGCACAGGGCTCTGTGCTGCGTTGACCCCAGCCGCAAGCGGCTGCCGTGAGCCCAGGCCGTGCCCTGGGGCTGTGACCTGGGGGGGCTGCAAGCTGAGGCTGTGAGATGCGAGCCGCAAGCGGGAGCCGTGAGCGGGAGCTTTGGGAGAAAGTGCTGTCTGTCCGTCCCTCACCGTGTTCTTCTCGGCTGGTCTCTCCTTTTGCTTTCCCCTGGGCTTCAACTCTTGCTTCAGCTCCCTGCTGGGTGCTAAGAACACACTTCCCTCCTTCTTCTCTTCCCTAAACTGTTATATTCCAGTGTCTGGACAAAAAATCTCGGAGAGGCTCTTACTCTCCTTCTCACAGCTCCGCCATCTTCCCGGAAGTCCTTTGGGATTCCGCTGAAGCGGGGCCTGCTGGTGTGTGCTGGAACTCCGGCTCCTCAGGAAGCAGAGGCGGGAGCAACACAAGCTTAAGGACGGCCGTTTCAGGAGCCTCTGTCCGTAGTTAGCACACTTGCGGCAGAAGGTCAGGTCAAGGAAATCTGCTCAATCCACGGTGGCTTGCGATTGGTAAGCAGCCATTCTGGGGTGGCCAAGCACCTTTGGAACAGGATCAGCCTTCTTCTTTGTTAACACCTCCCTCTGCTGTGCTTTGATTCTTGGAAAGCAGAGAAAACTCATTGCATCGGTTTTTCCTTTTTTTTTTTTTTTCTGAAAATCTACATTTTTAGGGCTTTGCTGCTCTTTCTTTTAAAGGAGCCAAAGCACAGTGCATTTCCCCATGATTCTTCACATTTCTATAGTATACAAAGCTGTCTAGGGGAAAATTTACTGGAACTTACCATAATATGGTTCTTTTATGATTCGGCTTTCCCTCCTTGACATCTACCACTAGTGTGCGTGCACGCGCGTGCGCGCGCGCACACACACACACACACGCACACACACAGAGGAAGGCTAACACAACAGAGGCCCACAATAGCCTCTGAGGAGTTTTGGGTCTACTACACATTCAACCCTTAGGCAACACTTTGCCTACCCTCCCTTAAGATGCGATTTTGACACTGACCCCCAGACACCTGTTTAACCAACAAAACATTTTGAGTTGAGTTTCTTTTTTGAGACAAATGTACACTCTGGCATCAGATAACTTAGCTCGGGGCCACTTACATCCCTGACATCCCTCTTCATAGCAGAATGAATGAGAACCTTGATCCCATGTTTTACTGAAGCACTCTTAGTTCCTGTGAAAATATTCTCACCACTCTCCAAAAACATATGGAGCCACAATTCCAGAAAAGAATGGCCTTTGTTAAGATTTGTGAATGACATTTCCCTAGAAACAATACTTGTTGATTTTTAAAAGAAAATATTTAATTCTAAAAACACATTTAAAATTCAATCTTTCAGGCTCCTTGACACTTAAATTCTCTTGCCATGTCTCTCCGCCTCCATGTTACTATTTTCTCTCATTGTTGTGAGGCTCGTCATTTGGGCATTTGAATGTTAAGGCTGTAGCCACTTGTGAGATACACCACTGGATGTGTGGGATCTCATGTGATACTCAACCTCATATCCAGTCCAATGTTTGCAAATTACATTTGATCATTTTGTTACTCAAAGCTTTCTAGTCCAAGGTTGGATTATGCAATCCTGGGTGAAGAATTCCAAAGTATATGATAATTTAAAACACTGTATAGGGAAAATAATTTCCACTGGATTCTTCTGAATTAACATACACATCAATACATAGATATTGGTAATAAGTATTTTATGCCTTTGAATTAAATTAGAGAATTTAGTATTTTATGCCTTTGAATTAAATTAGAGAACTTAGAGAACTGCCTAGCCATATGGGAAAAACATGAATTGTTAAAGGAAATTCTTCTCCTCACAGAAATATTTTCAAAAAAGTCTTTCTTAATGAAAGCTTCTATATTATGATGCTATCATTTATATAATAAGTTTATTCTTAGTAAATTAAAGATGTTTGAAAGTTAAAATATTTTTAAAATAAATATATCTACTACTTTCCCCATTAAGGTGATCTTTTAGCCTTTCGAATGAGTTACCTGATATTTAAAACTAAAAAAAAAGAAAAAAAAAAAAACTAAAGGATATTATTAGAAAACTTTGGCTTTTCTAATGCACTAAATGTAAATTTATTTTGAATATTTTAGGATTTTTTTCTCTCATAGACAATGGGTATAGTACATTTCCCTTTGTGGGTAGATTTGCAAAAAGCTCTAGAACAGCAAATCTCGTGAGTCCTCCAGAATTATTAAATTACATTCTAAGAATTTCATTAATAAGTTTTTCTCATCTCTTCTCATCTCAGGCTAATTCTGATTCTTTACATCCATCATCTAAAAGACAGTTCAAGGTGGTAATTTGTGAATCGACTTTCATTAAACGTCACAACATTTTACATAGTGCAATCTGGCTTTAGCATGCATCGTTAGTGAGAAACAAGATGAAAACTGAAAACTTATCCTTGCCCATCTAATTTCTATGTCCAGAAGACAATTTCATCACTTATATTTTGGTCTTTCCCATTGAATCCAGCAGTGTATGGAGTATTTCTATATCCCGCAGCCTGTGAACCTTGGTTCACACACATATCATATTCTAGGATTTCCTGAAAGTAAGCATTAGCAACAGCAACTGGAGCTGGGTGGACTGGAGTAATTCTGGACTAAGTCTACCCAAATCTGAGCACCGTGAGCAGATGCTCAGGGAGAGGTCCTGCTACTCCTCCTGCTGTCAGGATTCAAGGGAACGGGGTGCTGGCACTCAGCCAGGACAGCTAGGCCATTTCCCACATTCTAACGATGCAAAAAATTTCTGGAAAGTTAAGAACTTCCATAGGTGTAAAAGCACTCAAGCAAACTTCAGAGTTGATGCAAATAATGGAAACACATTCTGTTCTTCCTCCTGAGTCACAGTCGTGCCTCACCAGCAGACCTTGCCATTCACTGTGCTCTTTCTTTTCCTAAACTCTACTCTATTCAGTTACCACATGGTGGCTTCTACTTTGGTAGATGAGCCAAGTTGATATTCTCCTTTTCTTTTGCTTCCTTGTACCCTTGCTGAGGTCTGAGCTTAGGATAGTAATCTTGTGGGCAGGGGTGAAGATGGGAAATTACAGAAAATGACCTAATTCTAAGGACAATCTCACCACCAGTGGACTCTACTGTTTCAGCCAATGTATCAATTTTGATCAACAAGGTGGTAATAGAAAACATTTCTATGCTTCTTTGTGTTAGGCACTGCCCTTGGATCTTTTCACACCTAATTCAGTGTACATACTAGTCCCACTTCACAGTGGAGGACACTGAAACTTGGAGGGTTTGTGACTTAGCAAGGGTGGTACTGTTAATTACTAGCAAAACCAGAATAATTTTTGATCTTTAAAAATAGTATTTTTGGAAAGATAAATCAATATTATGATGCAACAATAAAAAATAATGTCAGAAGGGAATCAGGAACTTTTAATGCTCTCTGTAATTCTGAATTCTTAGCGCCATGCATTAGAAACTTTTTACTATATTCCCGGTAGGCACTCGTGTGTTGCGTGAAAAATATATTTGGCAGCATATAAAACATGTTCCTGGAGGGAAGAGGAAAATGGTTAGGAAAGTCTTAATGCTGTAGCTTGTTCCTCATTAAATTTTAGATTGTGTATATCATCTTAAAATTCTTGTGAGCGGGGCTGGGGATTTAGCTCAGTGATTAGAGTGCTTGCCTTGTAAGCACAAGGGCCTGAGTTCAATCCCTGGCACCACCAAAAAAAAAAATTAAGTGCTGGGGATTTAGCCCCAGTGATTAGAATGCTTGCCTTGTAAGCACAAGGGCCTGAGTTCGATCCCCGGCACCACAAAAAAAAAAAAACAAAAAACAAAATTCTTGTGAGCTTAAATTTTGTTTTTCCTTTTCATCTGAATACTAATATCTACATGGGATTCTAAAATCAAACTTTTAAAGTTGAAGTTAGCAGGCAGTTGACTGTTCTCTCTGGATTAAGTTTTCTGCATTTGTCAGGTGTAACACATTTCTGTTACATTGTGTGGTGCTTTATGGATCCTCCAAAGAAAGAAAAAAGTCATACGTCAAAGTAACTTAAGAAAAAAATATTGTGTTTATGAACTCTGTCCTTGTATCTACGTATCATTTCATTTTCTGGGGAGTGGAGGTCAAACCCTGGCCCTCGTGCATGCAGGACAAACACTCTACCACTGAGCGATGTCCCTAGCACCTATCATTTTCACCTGCTGCTTGTAAGTAGCATCTTCCTCTTAACCTCTGGTTCAGAGAAACTGGGTCTGGTGCATGAGAACCACTGCCTGCCAAGGAAGAAGGTACTCTGAAACCAAGGGAAGAGGCAGATGGAGCCAGGATTTCACAGAGGGCCTTTTGCTGAGGACTTTCAAACAGATGGAAGGAATACTTCCAAACTCATTCCGTGAACCTGATAAGGATTCAACAAAAAAGAAAACTACAAGCCAATATCTTTATGAACATAGATGTAAAATTCCTCTAGAAGATACTTGCAAACATAATTCAAATCATTAAAAAACTACTAATAATAATAACTCCATAACCAAATTGCTTTATTGGATGAATGCAAACCTGGTTTAAAATATGTAAACCAAAAATGTAGTACACTAAATCAATATAATCAAGGAAAAAAGTCACATGATTATCTTAACATATACAGAAAAGGCCTTTGACAAAACTCAACATCCCTCATGAAAAAATTTTGATGAAAGTAGGTATGGAAGAATTTTACCTAAAACCGATAAAAGCCACATGTGACAAACCAACAGCCAACAACATATTGAATGAGGAAAAGCTGAAATCATTCCCCCTAAAATTAGGAACAAAACAAGATTGTCCACTGTTGCCATACCGTTCAATATGCAAAAGATTAGCCACAGCAATCAGTCAGGAAAAAGAAATAAGCAGGGTAAGTATAGCAGAGGAAGAAGTCGAAGCACCTCCTTTTGCGGAGGACATGATCACTTACATAGAAGGCCCATAAAGCTCCACCAGAAGACTCTTAGACCTGATAAACAAATTTGACAAAGTAGCAATGTTCTTCACAGAACTAGAAAATAATCTTTAAAATGTATATGGAACCAGAAGAGACCCAGAAATGCCAACGCAATCCTGAGCAAAAGAGCACAGTGGGAAGCATCACAAGGCCTGACTTCAAGTTACACTACAAAGCTTAAGTAACAGGAATTATATAGGCTGGCACAAAACATAGACATGTGGGTCAGTAGGACAGAACCGAAGACGCAGAAACGATAGAAACAAACACATGCACCTACAGTCATCTGATCTGGGATCCCAAAATCCCCTTTTGCCTTAAAGACACCATCTTTACCACATAGTGCCGGAATAACTGGTTATCCACGTGCAGATTGAAACTGTGTCCACATTTTGAACGCCGCACTAAAATCTAATCAAACTGGATCAAAAGCTTAGATTTAAAAAAGAAAAGTTTAAAACTACTGGAAGATAACACGGGGGAAAGTTTGAAGACATAGGCGTGGACAAGGACTTTCTGAGCAGAAAACCAATAGTACTGGAGAAAAATACAAAGAATCAACAAATGGAATTACATCAAATTTTTAAAATTCCACAGAGAAAAGGGACCAATCAACAAAGTAAAAAGGCAACCTATGAAATGGGAAAAATTCACCAGCTAATCTTTTGATAAAAGACTAATATCTAAAATGCATAAAGAGCTCAAAAAATTAGAGACCCCCCCCCCCAAACAAATGACTCAAACAAAATATGGGCCAAATAGACACTATTTCAAAGAAAAATTTAAAATGGCCAACAAACATATGAAAGAGTTTTCATAGTATTTTGCCATTAGGGAAATTTAAATCAAAACAACTCAGGTACCATTTTACTCAAGTCACAGTGGCTGTCATCAAGAACACAAAAAGCAATGAATACCGGTGAGCATGTGGGGAAAAGGAATGTTTCTAGATAATTGATGGAATTGTGAACTAGTATAAGCATCATGGAAATTCCTCAGAAAACAGAAATAGTAATTCCATTTGGCCCAGCTACACCTCACCTTGGTGCATTTTTGAATGAATTAAAGACATCATACATTCATACCCATGTTTACAGCATCACAGTTCACAACAGCTAATCTCTGGAAACAGCCTAGATTCCCATCAACAGATCAGTGGATTAAGAAAATGTTGTACATGTGCACAATGGAACACTACTCAACAATAAAGAAGAAGAAATCCTGTTGTTTGCAGGAAAATGGACAGAACTTGAGGACATCATGTTAAGTGATGTCAGTCAGACACAGAAAATTCAATATTGTGTGGTTTCTCTTATATGAGAAAAGTAAAATATAAATAAATAAATGAGTAAAACAGAGGAGAGATGGTAGGAAACCAGAAAGCAGACTTTCTGTAGACAGGGAAAGAAATTAGGACGAGGAAGGAAGTAATGGAGAGGAAAAGAAAGGAGTTAAAAATGAATAACGTATGTTTTGTACAAATGAACATAATTATCATGTAATGCAGACATACACTAATAACAAAAACATAAAAATAAAATAAGAAATATTCTGGGTGTCAGTGACCAATCCAAAATGTCTGTCTGACTGTTCTGAAGGGTTTGGAATTCATGCCAGGAATTCATGAATATAGATGGCTATATTCATGTCAAATTGGATGCCTGTAACTTCCCTTTAGCCTGATATTTAATATTTTATTAGTATTTAGGCTTCATCAAAGTCACATTTAGTTACCAAATATGGACTATTGAATCTCATACATAATCTGGTCAAAGCCTTTTACTTAATAGATGATAAATTATGACAACAACAACAGCAAAAAGAACCCCAAAACAAAACAAAACAAAACAAAAAACCACAAAGTGACTTCTTAAGGACTATCTGGGATTTTCTGACAAACTCATATGGAGAATTAAGAATTTGATTGCTTCTATATGATAGACACTTTGCCAAATTGTACAAAATAATTTATTATTTAATAGGAATTTAATTTCTATTATTTCACTACCAAAAGAATCATTGAGTTTTTTTTTTATGTGTCACTTGCATTTAGTCTCTATATTTAGCAGTAATTCATTAATAAGTGTTCAAAACAGAAATATTCAAAATGATATTTTGACAGAGAAATAAACATTTTTTTTAATAAAGAAGGGGCAGAATATACTTTGTCCTGCATCAATATGTGCATCTAGGATCCAAATAATTGAAAAGGAAATGGCCGTGAAGGCTAGTCACAAAGTGTTGGCGTTTGAGGGCTGTTTTCACTGAAATCTTTCAATTTCCATTTCTCAAGATAGAAAAAACCAAAAATTAAGTTTCTTCGTTTTTTCAGAAGGAGCAGATCCATAGGATTAAAGGACTATAAGAACACAGACCTGAGAGAATTCTGGAGAATACCATAATGGTTGTTACTACGGTTTACTTTACTATTTCCAGTCATTGAGCCTAGAATAATTGAAAAAAAAAACTCTATCAAACATTATTAACTTCATAATAGATTTGTTTAGAAAAAGTTACTTTCTCATGTCTATTTTTACATTCTAATTTTAAACTAGAAAGGGGCAAAATCCAACAACACGATATTTCTCTTTGATAGATTAATATTTTTCTTCTCTTTTTTGGGTGGGTGCTGGGGCAATTATATTTTTCTTTTCAGAAACAGTATTAGGGAATGAAATAAAGATAAGTTCAGTGTCAATGGTAGCAAAGTTCAGAATGTTTATTTAGGATGAATAGGGACACTAGGCCTACAAAATGATTAAATGTTCCTTTTTGTGTTTGAAGTATTTCCAAAATGCTTTTCCAGATTTCAAATGAGGCAATACATAACCAAAGTTAATCCCTATATTATATCAGATCATTTGTACAATTATAGGAGGAAGGGATGTGAGAGATGAACCGAAACAATCCCCACACTTTCCACTTGAGAAAAATAAGGATTTAAAAAAACAACAATTTCTGAGCTGATTGGATCACAGATATTAGGGACAGAAAATGGGATTCAGCAATTGTTGGCTTACCTGTACCCATCAAAAAGATATCTCTCTCTTTACACAGGGTTGGGGATTTAGCTCAGTGGTAGAGCACTTGCCTAGGAAGCACAGGGTCCTGAATTCAATCCCCAGCACCCCAAAAACAAGAACAATAACAAAGATACCTCTTGCTTTACAATTTCACCCAATTAGTATTTATTAAACAGATTCTATTTTATGGAATTATGGCAGATAGCCAAAGAGAAAGGCTCTGAAAAGATGAATATTAAAAATTATATTGCTAGTATGCAAATATTGTGCTGTCAATTGATGGAATTATAAACAGAACTCATGGAGGAACTAAAAAAGCAGATACGGAAACTATATAGCAATCAGTAGAGTAATATGTATAACATGACAAAGAGATATTAGGGGAAAATATATGCTTAAATTTATCTGGAATAAGAAGGCATAAAAGACCTATGTGTTTATTCCCACCTTCCAAGATATATATGGAAGAGAAAATGGTTAAGATTTTATGGATGAATGGAAGGAAGGAGGGAAGGGAGGAAGGGAGGAAGAGGGAGGTATGAAATAAATGAGTCTTAAATGATGAAGTAAGGATAGCTAGTTGGATAGTGAGTAGAAAACATTTCACAAGAAGATCAAATTGTATATAGCATATTGTGATTGCTAATCGATCATGACTTGGAAATATATGACAAGGAATAGTACAAGGAATTGATCTTAAAATACTGACAAGGACAAGGCCCTGGGTTTAGTACCCAGGGCTGAAAAAAGAAAACAAAAGCAAAAATCAAACAAACAACAACAACTCCTGAGTGATCTGCTCTCCCATTATGA
This sequence comes from Hystrix cristata, assembly GCA_004026905.1. Lineage (NCBI taxonomy): Eukaryota > Metazoa > Chordata > Mammalia > Rodentia > Hystricidae > Hystrix > Hystrix cristata. Next base: position 423 of record PVJO010030649.1, on the reverse strand, counting down.
GGGAATTATACAGTATTCTTTGTCATTGAACAGCAGTTCCAGAGTTTCAAACAAAGTCTGAAATGGCAACATGTGTTTTATAGGATTTGAGGGTAAAGGGACTGTTTTAGTTATTTTTCTCTCGTTGTTGGGACAGAATACCCGACACCCAAAGTTAGGGGAAGAAAGGTTTATTAGCTCACAGTCTGTAGAGGTTTTAGTCTATAGTCTGCTGGGTCTGAGGCGGCGGGGCTGGCGTGGCGGACTCGCAGCCGGCCGCAAAGTAAAGTGAGGAAAATGTAAGGAATGTATGTAAATCAGCAATGCAAACAAGCAGCTAGTTAAGCTTCTTCCTGTATCTATCTAGGCTACCTGCCCTCAGGGCAGCCCACACTCTAGATCCAGCTATCTCTTACCACATGAGGCTTTGGGGGGACATCTAGA
>PVJO010030648.1:0-15255 GCA_004026905.1 Hystrix cristata | reverse complement strand
AAAGGCAACAGGGGAAAGAGAGGGGAAAGGGAAAATATGGAAAATGATGAATGAACCTGCTGTAAATAGGGAGGGAGGGAGGAGAGGGGAGGGGCGGGGGAGAGGGGGGAGAACCAAGATGCACCATGTATAGGTACAGAATAAATGTAATGAATGTGACCATTGTATGTAGAATGTACCAATACATGTTCTTGGTTTAGAATAAATAAATAAATAAATAAACAGATGACTGGATAATTATATGTGCAAAATGCAATATTTTTGCTGAAAGAAATGAAATTTTGATACATGGCTGAACAGAAGAATATTATGCCAACTGAAGTAAACCAGTCACAAAGGAACAAATACTATGTAATTCAGCTCACATAACGTACTTAGAGTAGTCACACTCACAGAGACAGGACGCAAACGGTGGTTACCACCATTGAGGGAAAAGCAATGGAAAGTTATTACTTGATAGGTATAAAATTTCCAGTTTGTAAGACAAAAGAAAGTGTTGTGGGTGAATGTAGGTGATGATAATAAGCAATATGAAAGTTCTTAATGTCACTGAACTATACACCTAAATATAGTTAAGATGGTACATTTTACGTTGCTAGCATTTTGCCACAATTAGTCTTTTAATTAAAAAAAGACTTTAAAAGATGTGTACAATTATGTGAACTGTAAGATTTGTTTTATAAGGATTCAGGTTCAAACCAGCATTTGGAGGAAAGTATAAACTTTTCTGTTTACTCAATTCAGGCATAAAAATACTGACTAATAAAATGACTACACCTAGGGGCTGGGGATTTAGCTCGGTGATTAGAGTGCTTGCCTTGCAAGCACAAGGGCCTGAGTTCGATCCCCGGCACCACAAAAAAAAAAAAAAAAATGACTACACCTGGCATTATAGGTTATATTACCAACCTTTCTGTAACGCACACACTGTAAGTTCAAGGCCAGCCTTAAATTCTTGGCTACAGAGTGAGTTCAAAGCCAGCCTAAGCTACATAGCAAGACTGTGTCTCAAACAAAAGGGGATTCAGCAATCTGAGGCTGTAGTAATGGATGGTTTGATAGCTATAAAGTCCTAAACAAAAAGAGCCAAGAGAGTTTGAGGAGATAGACCTGAATCTTAGTGAAAATGTAAAAAGTATCTTACCAATTAAAAGGTAAATGCAAATACAACAATGACAGAAGTACTTAGAAATATGTATGAAATGACAACACCTTATAGCACTTTGTGCAAAAAAAGAAAAATACTACATGACGGTTTGAAGGTCAAACATGTCTGACATTCTTTCCAAGAACCCAGACTGGTCTTTATTCATGTTTGACTCCCATAAGAAGTGGCTAAGGAACCTAGTAATAGACATCTGTACACCTCCTAGGTGCTGGACATGCGTGAACTACGTCCCAAGACGTAAGTGTCTTTAAAAGATAATGAGAACAGTAACTGACCTGAGGGAAAAAAACCCATGTTAATATTTGTTGAGGATTATTTTGATGTAACAGAAAACTATAAAAGACTAAAAACCTTCTTACCGCTATCTTGGGAGTCCCCCCCAGTTTTAACTATCTGGCTGGCTGGGTTACAGCGTATTCTGCACTTTGCTGAGGTGAATGGCGAGGTTTGTTTTCAAAGCTGTAAGTTGCTGTGGCCAGATTTTGGTTGCCAAGTTCCATGGATTGAACTGGAAGAGGTGGGACCCTCGGTAGATCTGGTTCTGAGGGGCACACACATGGCAAAAGGTGGGCTTTATAAATCACCTGTGAAAATACGCAAAACTCTCAAGACAAAGAAGAAAAGTATGTCTTGTGATACATTGGGTACAACTTGTAGAAAGATTTGTATGAAAAAAAAAAAGGCAAAATACAAACTGGGAAAATGAAGGAGTTGAAGAAGCGACCTGAGGAAAGGATAACAAGGACACCCAGAGGAAAACATCAAAGAGAATTTTCTTAAATAATGGAACTTAGCTCAGAACTACAGTTTTATGGTGGTCTGTTTACTTAAGGGAATTGTCAAACTTTGGTCCATTAAAATTCTTGTAAGTTTTTTTTTTTTAACACAATAGTTTGTGTTATATTTGTATGAACAGTTGTTACTAGTTTAAAGTAAGATTTTCACTTGTGCTGTTGGATCCTGGTGTAATATTTCCTCTTTGGTGTGATATCCCTTGCCTTCTAAAACTATTCTGTCATTCGGTGAGGAAGGAAGGGCCTCCATTACCAGTGGGTTTTCAAATGGATTAGGCATTAGATGAAGGGAGAAAGCTGTGGAAAACAAAACTAACTCTAAAGAGCTATGTACATGTTCAGTAAGAGTTACCTAGAAAATTAGCTCCCCACTTCCCAATGTATGTCTGCAATCTATTATTTTGCCTGAAATCCTATGTTAGGGTTTTCACTTGAGATTTTAGGCTTTGCATTTTAAAATATAGATCTCCAAAAGGAATAAAGAGTATATGTAGGCAAAAACTAATGATAAGAGAAAGTAACACCATGTTCTGTGAACAGATTTTAATAATCAAAGCATCAACATTCTCCCAGTGGTTTGCCTTTTACTGTGATCAGCAATGATTCAAAAGACAGTTGAAAATAACAGATCAATTAGGAGAGTTCACAGGCAGAAGCTGTTTCTGCTTAGCAGATGCTTCTGAACCACAACTAAGTCATTACTGAGTAGCTTTGTGTACCTTCAGCAGAAGAATTTCTGGACGGGTAAAGTTTTCTGAAGAGATTTCTGTTCACTTACACCAGCATTTCTCAAACGTGCTCTGTTTAAGTCTGTACCTTAAATGGCATGGTATTAGATGTGACTTGAGGAAGACCTCCCTACCAGATTGCTTCTTAAGATTGCTTCTTAAGCCTGGCTCATTTATTCCATCTTGATTAACAAACTTTTTTAAAAAACCCACTAGAAGAGGCTACCTAAGTGTTTTATTTTTGTTAACAGGCATCAATAGATGATGCTGTCTCCCCAAAAAAGTGAGAAGGATTTGCCTATCAAAGAAGTTTAAGAAATTCTAAGATAAACAAAGAAAAATGACCTTTTTTCTCCGCAGGACTTTGCAGTGTCAATAACATATTTATATCTATTGTAAATTTTAAAGGGAGGTATGCAAGTTTTTGAAAACTTTTTGACCTTTTTTATATAATGTAACTTAAGGAAATAACCTTTATGGAAACTGGTTGTTTCAAACAAAGCCCTACTCAAGTGTGAAACATAATTAGCAAACAATTGTTTATGGAATCTAAAGGAAATGTGGTTGTGTAAAATATCTTTTTTAATTTTTGCTGTTTGCTTTTTATTTCTTAGCTTATGTAATTTTATTGCTGGCCAAGTTTCCTTCTGTGAGTACAGCTACAATACATAAATATACACAGGAAATTTTTGAGCATAGCATCAAATTTTAAGGACTTTACAATCATAGACAAAATATGCATGCTACTTTTTCAAAGACTGCTCCTTAATTTGTCTAAGTCTGTCTTATAAAATGGTCTTGGTTCATGTATGCATTAGCAGCAGAAGAGCCGGATGAGTGTCTTATGCTGAGTGGCTTCTAAGGCCTACCCTTCTTGAATCAGATGCTGCGTGTATGATCTGCTTTTGAGTTGTGTTTGTCTGTTACCAGCAGTGCAAATATTTATTCTCTTCATCTATCAAGTATTATAAAGTAAACATAATTACATAATTTGAATTAAATTTATATTTTAAAAAATTAACAGGTAGAACCAATAATCAACCTAGCATTTTCCTGAAATGAATGGATACGCCATCCAGGAAATACGAAGCAGTAGTTTACCACTATGTGTATTTAATTTTCTAAATCTTCATTTTCATCAATCAATCAATCAAACCAAATCTTTTCATTAATACGCCCCTTAATCATCATGCTGGACGACTGGTTCAACAAAACTAGAACCAATGTGATTTAAGTGTCTTCTCAATAACTTCCCTAAATTTGGGTAAGATGCTGCAAAGGATAAGCTGTCTTCATATACCTTGCCAGGGTCAGAAGCAACAATCAGCATAAATTCTTGGTACTGCAGATAACCCAGTCTAAGCCACCTACTAAACATGTCTTTGTATAATAGAGATTATAGAAAAATTTTCATTTTTAAAAACCCCAGTCAAGTTGGAAGTTCATCCTTTGAGACCCTAAAGGGTACTAAAGAAAAAATAGATACTGAGATGCCATAGCATCAAAAATTATTTTCTATGGTTTATGAATATGGAATAGTTAACATTTAGAATATGAATCCTGTTTTACTCATCTCTTATTTTTCAAGTGCTTAGCACAGTGCATGGCCAGATGTATGGGCTAATGAAATTTCTATTATTCTTGTTAATTCCTCTGCCTGACAGAAATAAGGGTCTATTAGTGTTTGACCTAGTCCCAGCATGAAGTTGAGGTATTAGAAAGTCTGGGTCCATGATCCATAAAAATTTTCCCCCAAAATATTCAGAACATCACATGAGCTGACATATGGGCCAGAGATGAGAAAGCACCCATCAGGGTTTTGGTGTTTTGGTTTTATAAAAACCTTGAGAAATTTTGTTTTGAAGTTGATATTTTCAAAAAAGTTCTTTGAATTTTTCAGAACATTTCAATCACTGCTTTTCAAGGGAAATTTTAGTAATTTTTTCCAACTGAATGGAAAGCTGTGCTATGCAAACAACAAAGATTTTTTTTTCTTTTGAAAGTTATTCATGTCCTGCTTCTAGGATTGCCAGGGGAATTGAATTTATTTTTTTAAAATTTAACCAAGCAGACGATCACAGTTATATTTTGCTAGAGACAACCTAAACTCTGAACTTTAGAAGCTTTATGTTTCTTTCTAAGCTTGGAGCCTATGTTTTTCAGTAGGATTCTTAAGTTAGCCAAATAAGTTTGCATGACCTATAGCTAAGTTTATTTTCTTTAAAAATATTTATTTTTACCAATATTTCTTTTATTTAGTCTCACATGGATAACAAAAAATTTGAATTTTCCTGTCCCTCAACAATAAGGCAGGCCCTTGTTTAGCATGAAGTTTTACTTAACACTTTCAGAAATAATTTTGTATTGGATTTCTTCTTACACATTAAGAAAAGTGGTTCAGATTCTGTATTTTATTATTTGTATTTGTCTTAGCTACTTCTTGTTGCTAGGACAAAATACTCAACATCCACAAGTTAAAGGAGGAAAGGTTTGTTTTAGCGCACAGGCTGTGCAGCTCTCAGTCCATAATCAGCTGGCTCCAAGGCAGAATGTCACGGCAGAGGAGAAACAGTTCACTGTGGGACAGGCAGAAAACAGCAGTGAACCTGCCAACCTCCTATCCATTTATACTTCATCCAGTTGCTACAGTCTATTTGTTGATGCCACCCATGCCCAAGGTGGAGCTTTCCATTTTTCACACCCAGAACTACATTAAACCAACCAGGAGACTATTCTATTTGTCATACCCTTAATCCAGTATCACACGCCCATAATCCAGCCACTTCCCAAAAGGCCCACCTATGAGCACATGATACTTTGTGGAGGGAACATCTAGATATACGCCACATAGCATTTTAAATGCAAGGAAAATGAGGCATAGTATTAAATGGCTTAGTAGAATAGCTGTAGTTCAAATCTAAGACTTTTAAACTCCAAAGCATACTTGAGTTCCACTTTCTGGTGGTTCTCAAATTTAAGTATTCATGAAAGTACCAGAATAGTTACTATAGATGCAAATCAAAGGCACTGCTTCTGGGAACAGTGACTTGGTAGATCTTTTGGGAGCTTAGAAAACTGAAATTTTAATAAGCATCTAGGGTAAACCCGGGCAATTATTTGGATCATATTCCAAAGAAGACTCGACTACACCTGTTTCTTCTCTTCTGCTTCATACCAACAGTTTCATATGAACCTCCAATAACCACAAGGTATGAGCCAGAACAACTCATTTTCCTGTTTGGATCCTGGTTTTCTTAGTCTGTTAATGAGGATAATAATATTTCTTCACCTCAAAGTATTGATAGATCGAGTGACAAAACAGGTACTGAGGTGCTTATATTACTAAAGGTACTATTTAAAAATAATATGAAAGTCTATGTTTTGATGACAAAAACATTAATCATATTCACGTGCTTTGATATACAGTTATCTATGTTTACAATAGGTGTTAACCTACGCCCATCACTGCTTCAGCCTTACACACATCCACTCCGCCCTGTAGAACAGCCTTCATTAAATTACACAAACGCGTGAGCTCCAGCTCACACCCACAGTTGCAATTGCCAAGTTAGCGGTAGACTTCCCACTGTCTCCACTTCAGACCATCATAAAACAAAAGATAACATCTTTTTTCAAGACAACACAAATGAGATTAGGCCAAATAGGGATGACTGTCGCTGAGGCTTCCACCAACCACATATGAATTCCAGCTTCTCAGGCGCCTCCTTTTTTAGGTGTGCGGTTTTAACTCTGAAACAACCGGTTTGACGAGAGACTGAAACCAACAGCTTGACTTCATGACTCATTGCATGAAATTCATCGAAAAATGAAAAAAAGAGTATTTTTTTGTCATTGAGGGCTACAGTGCAATAAACACTCCACCTACTCTGTGTCAACTTTGAAAAAAGCAGACTGACTAGAAAAATAAGACATACTCTGTATGTGAAGAATAAGTAAACAGAAGCCTACAGTATGCCATCTCAAAAAAAAGTTGAAATCTTTGTTTAATAAAAAGAAATCACAAAAAAAAATATGTAGGAAAGGAAATAGCATCTTTCTTTATCTGCTTCCTAATACAGTTTAAATAAACCTGATTCGACTTAATCGCATTATCAATATCCTTCTCTAGGACCTCAGTGGTTCAAAGAACCCTAATATGCTAATGCCCACAGTGTCTGTTTTTATTTTCCAAATAATAAACTTACCATCTCTAACTGTACTCCAGTCATTCAATCATATTGCATTCTATAGCTTCATGAGTACATTCCTCTGCCTGGTATTCATTGTCTTGCAAAAATTTTTTCCTCCATTAAATTTCTAATTAGTCCTTGATTTGTACTTAACTCCCTACTCCTCTCAACAACCATCTTCTGACTTACATGCAGATTCATATTGACATATTCTATTGTGGTCAGTATCTGTAGGATCTCTCATATATCATCTTTGCATCCGTATTTTCATTAATATGCAAATCAGTCAAAAAGATTTAGTGAGACTCTGTACTCCATACTTAAGCGACTCCAAGTCTCTACAGGAAAAGAGTCCAAAATGTTAAGATTCAAGAAGCTCAAATTTCAAGGAGCAATGGGGGTGGCAAGACAATTATTCATATACACATACACATGTGTATACCAGTACCCATATACAAACACAAGTACATGTATGTATGAAACACGTGTATTTCCAAAAGGACCGATGATGTAGTCATTGGTTTCCTTTTGTTCCTGGACATGTACTTCGTCGCCCAGCCATTTTTCAGAAAACTGTGGCCATATCTCTGAGTTTGGCCAACAGGTTATAGACAGACAATGTACACCTCTTTAGGCCTAATCCACCTAAATCCTGCAGTTGTCTGTACTCCGTCTTCCACCGGCTGCAGAAGACTTGAGAGAAAGCAAAGACTCTGGGACAGTACTGTCTAACAGAAGTGTTGCACGCACACTGGCATAGTGGCTCTAGCCTGCAATCTCAGTACACAGGAGGCCGACGCAGAAGGACTGCTACAGTTCGAGGCCTGCCTGGGCTACACAGTGAGTTCAAGACCAGCCTGAACTACATAGTGAGACCTTGTCTCAAAAAACCAAAAAAAAAAAGGAAAAAAAAAAGAAATGTTGTATATGAAATTCTAAGTTACCAATAGCCACATAAAAAAAAATTAAAGATAAAGTTAATTTTAATAATGTATTTTATTTAAACAAATATGTAAGAATATTGTCATTTCCACATACAGTTATTTACAAAAACTACTAATTCAATACGTTACCTTATTTTTATATCAATTTTTCAAAACTACTGTGTATGTCATACTTCTAGTACAGATCATTTAGAACTAGCTACTTTTCAAATGCCAGTAGTCAGATACAGGATGGTGACTACATGTTGGATGGCATGGTCAAAGGCATGGGGAAGCTATCATGGGAAGGCGCCTAGGCCCCTGAATCCCTTTCTGGCTGGCCATCTTCACAGCACCACTCTTCAGCTATTGTATGATCAGGACCTAATCTTCTATATTGTTAATCTATTGAGACTTTAAAGTCACTTAACACTACAGCTTATCCTACCTAGTACGTTTCTATTATATAAATACATACGCATGGCATATTGAAATAGTTCTAGCATCAAATCAATGCTGTGAACCCAGCACACCACGGTAGGAGTAAAGGAGACAAAGTCTCTGTGGTCTGGATTAGCCCTGGATGAATTCACAAAGAAAAATGGTATTTGAAACAAGAAAAACTAACACAACGAGCAACAGGAAAGACAGAAATCAGTCAAGAAAAATAAAATTCATGTCCATATAGTTTTCGTCCAAAGTAAATTAATGTATAAAAGTAAAAATTCATATAAGAAAAGTAATGAGCTTATCATAGAAGATGTATATTGAGTTCATATTGAGATCAACCTAACACATTGAGTTAATTTCAACTTCAATCCCTGTGTAACAGTGGTTCCCAACTTTTCTGGCACTAGGGATCAGTTTCGTGGAAGACAATTTTTCCACAGACAGGGAAGATTCATGAACATTACATTTCTTGTGCACCTTATTTCTCTTATTATTACATTATAAAGTATAATGAAATAATTATGTAACTCACCATAATGCATCATCAGTGAGTGTCCTGAGCTTGTTTTCCTGCTTCTGCACCATCCCAGCCATGAGTGATGAGAGACAGTGACACACAAAGTGTGCTGCTTATGTCCAGTCTATTCTGTAATGCTCTTTTGGTTGTTGTCACTGCAGAAAACTCTGTTTCCCAAAGATAGGACACTGGAAATAAAAGCAGGCTTTTCAGTGATTCGCAGGGAATCTCAGAAAATTCTGCCTTGACTTTAATCCAGAAAGTGTGGCACTTTGAATTTGTCTCAAACATATTTTTAAGGTCATCATCACTTGGATCTCAAGTAGCTGATCCTCTTCTTGCATTGAAAGTTGATGCACCTGGCTTATGTACAAATGTGTTGCAAATCCATTCCTTCTCAGTTTGGGAGCCCTTCGTGCTTAAGAAGAAATGCTCAAATTCTTTGGAATGCGGAGGTAAATGATCAGACAAAAGTTGGCAGAAAGATGGCCCCCTAACTCAGTCTCTTTCAAAATTTCTGCTCATGTCCGAAACATGTCAAAAGTCCAAATGTTCATTTAATGCCCTTGTGATTCCAATTTGGCTTTGAATGCAATCATTTTATCTGCTGACTTGAACACAGTCAGCCTTCCCACAGTGACAGATTAAATTTGTTGAGTGGGTTGAATATGTTACACGCGTAGGTGTGTTTTGCAACACATTCTGTGTCACTGAATTGTGCTGAGAGTGGTGACTGTTTATCTAAATGAAATCTCTGGAGTGGCTTTTGTAGCTCATAAATTACTCTTGTGAATTATTGGCCAGTAATTTGTCCTTAGAAAACCAACTCACTTGTGTATAAGATGCATGCTCTGCGCCCATCTCCTCACAGAGCTGTACAAATAGATGTGAGTTGAGGATATATACTTTAGCGTAGTTGATAATTTTAATCACATCCTGGAAAATGTTGTTAAGTTTGGGTGACATTTTTTGGCTAGCCAGCATTTCTCTGTGGATGATACAGCGTGGACTCACACTCCAAAGTGACTGCTTTGGCATGAATAGTGAAACCAGAAAGTTGTCCAGTCATGGCAGCCGCTCCCTCCAGGCACACACAGATACAAAATGACCGGTTAAGTTTTCCTGATAGGTAATAATTGAATAATCCTGCAGTAGTGACGTTGGTTGGCAGCAAAAGTGCACAAAACATGCCTTCATGAACATCTTCTTGAAAAATATATTGCACAAAACAAGTATTGCTGTCTCAGTGTCAGCATCAGCAGACTCAGCAACCTAGATTGCACACTGCGGTGACTCACTAATCCCAACAACTGTGCCTCAAAATCTCCTGCTATTTCATCAGTTAGTGTAGTTATGGTGCTAGCCAAAAGAGAGATATGTGTTACCTTTTGAGCTTCAGCCTCTCTTAAAAGTTCACAACCAAAGTCATTAGCAGCAAGCAAGATCACCTCTTTCCCAATAGTAAAGGTCTTAGCTTTAGCAATGCAGTTAGCCACTAAGAATAATGTTCCCAGGCACATGCATCTGAAGAAGTGGTGACCTTCAGTAATTACTTCTGCTTTTTGTGCTCACATGTTCTTTTTTTCCTTTTGAAGAACTCCAAAAGCTTACCTTTCAATGCAGTGTGCTTGGTTGCCACATGACGTGCCACTTTTAAAGGTTTCATAGCTTCACTGGATGCCACATATTATACAAAACAGCCTTGGAAAATGTAAATCACTTGTTGCAATGAATCTATAATTTAAATAGGATTCTTCATATTTTCTTTTAAATGCAGTTTTGTGGGTTTCTTTTTTTTTTTTTTTTTTTTTGGTGTTAGGATATTCTGCAGTCTCCTCACTGGGTCTTTCTTTCCTCGTTTTCAAAGCTCTCCAGTGACATTTGGTTTTTACTGGTTTTGGCCAGAGTTAGCTTGTGGGCTTACCAAAGCTCTGAAAGAGACAAAAGCACATGTAGAAAAGAGTCCTGGACAGTAGTGGTAAATGAAATCATCAAGCGGCCACATACAGACTCAAATAAATGTCAGATTCTGACTTGAAGCCTGCCCCCAGATACAGCTTAATTGTAACTTGCAAGTCCCTGAGTCTACAAACTACTGATATATTATGGGCTTTGTACTGTCAAACATCTCTGCTAATGTTGATCTGCACATGGAGCCATTCCCTTGTGTTAGCATTACCACCTCAGCTCATTTCAAATCACCAGATAATTAGATTTTTATAAGGAGTACACAACCTAGACCCCTCGAATGTGCAGTAAACAGTTGGGTTCATGCTCCTACGAGAATCTACTTAATCCTGCTGCTGATCTGGCAGGAGGCAGAGTTTGGGCCATCATTCAAGCAATGGGCAACAGCTGTAAACATAGAGGAACCTTGCTTGCTTGGCCTCAGGTTCCTAACAGGCTATGAACCAGTACCACACTGGGGTCCAGGAGTTGGGAACACCCATTTTATAATACGTCTACTAATGTTACTTTGTTAGTAAATAACTTTTTATTCCATGCAAAAAATAGTCTAGAGGAACTGTTTAAGATAGATTAAAGTGACTTAAAACTTCAAAGTCATTTGAGGAAATTACTGTGGTTTGGGTCAAAGAAAAGGAAGTAGGAAGTAAACAGGTAGAGGGAAAATAAAAGGAGTAGGAAGAAAAGCACTTAGAATGTACCCATTATTTACCTTTAGATTAAAAATTGTATTCAGCAATACCATTCTTACTATTGTAAAATAGGCTTGGTGGAGGAAACTAACATCCCCAAATGTTCACATGTAGTAGTTTCAGCACGGAATCAAAATGTAATTTGATTATTATTTCCATTCTCAAAAAGCAAGCCATTTTGTATTAATAATTTTACATTACTATTCAACGTGTCCAAGTTTGGACTCAGAGGAATAGTGGAATGGCCAGAAAGCATAATGAGACAAGGAAAAAAAGATGAGACAAGGAAAAAAAAAATGAGACAAGGGAGAGTGGGTAGAAGAAAAAAGAAAAGGAGGTCAAACTGTTACTGGAACCAACGGGACAGCAAAACCACAGAAAGGGGACTTTAACCAGTAGAGGGCAGAGGGTCACAACAATTTTCTTTGAATAGAAAGGCAGTATATGCTCCCTGATAGAACATGGAAAAACAAGAGTCAAAACGGATGATGTCAGGAGGAAGAGGGACAATCAAGTGAAAACGCTAGTGCCCTGTTCAACTTGTCTTGCTCTTTTTCTCCTATAAAAACGTGATAATTTATTTCACTGACTTAACATCCATCCATATTACAGTGGAAAGACGCAATAGGAAACAGATAGGAATGATGTATTTAAAACCAGAACTATTGATATATGGCCAGGTGAGATGTCCAGTCAAGTCTCCTGACCCTGACATTCTTTAGGGCTTACAACAAATACCGCAGGTTTCTTTCAGGGAACAATATAGGATTTCACTTTTCTGATAACTTTGAAATTAGGCATGGCCCTGTGGCCCATGTTAGCCAATGAAATGTGAAGGAATGCAACAAAGAAGCTTTAGAAGGCTGTTCATAACTCACATTTCCTTCTCCATGCCACGGATATCACAGAAACATGTGCTAAGATAAAGCATCCACTAATTTTGATTCCTATGTGATAATGCTGAAAAGATTCTCGTTGCTCTTTTTATTGAACAAAAATAAGGATAAGCAATAAAGAAATCTTCCCTATGTTAAATCACTGAGACCTGTGTGTGTTTATCACTACAGAATACCCGGACCTGTCCTGATAGACAAAATAAGCATTTTGAACTCAATTTTTCTCATCCACGACATAGTGTGATTAGATAAGGTTAGTTTTTGTTTTATATTTTTAAGGTCAAGTGTTTCTTAAAATGAAATATTACTCAATATGTGTAGTATATAGTGGCTGAGGCATACTGACTAAGGCAGGAAAGTGGCCTAGAGGATCCTCACCAGGCTTCCAATAGGCATAATTCAAAGTTATAAGAGCATATATTTGCTATACTTCTTCCAAAATCAGACAAGTCAATTGTAATGAAAAGCATTGCATTAGGTGTTGTTGGAGATTGAAAGATTAATAAAACACAACGTCTTCTGCCAATAATCTTGGAATTGAATTTTTGTGTCAAACTGGTGCGCAAATTATGTAATATATATATTTATATTATATACATATATTTATATATATAGATGTAAAACCAAATAATTTTCATTAAGCAAATTTTTTAAACATATTTTGATCACAATTTTATGATCATATTATTTGATAAAATCACACACAACCTGACGCATATATGAATTTTAATGACAGCCAAAATGATCTCATAGACAGATTTATTGCTGCAAAAGACAATGACAAAGTGGTTTCATTGTTTTTGCAAGTTTACACCATAGGAAACTGCATACCAGAGAAGTTTTAAATTTTATTAATAACAGTATACCGAGACAGTTAAAATTACCCAACAAGATTCATGACTTAGACAAGTATTTATTTAAGAGACAACATGTACCCAGGCACTGGGAATGAGGAGTTGGGCCCTGTGCGTGCCTGTAACCCTTAGACGGGATGTCATAATCACTGACCAGTTTTCATGTGTCAAGTAATCACTTTGGAAACTTTCAGTAATTATTTGGTGAGGTACAAAAATTCTTATGGGAATGTTACTTCATAAAATTACAAATCATTTAATGAATATATTCTTTGTTTTTTAATGTCTTATGGAGAAAAACATGTATCACCAGCACTCATCTGTTCCTTACTTTTGGGGAACATACCATAATATATTTAGAACATGTAAGTACTCAAGAGATGATAAAGGGAGACATAAGAGGGGAGAATCAAGTCTGATTTTGCTTCATGAGATGAAGACTCCTTAATTAAGCATTAAAATGATTATTTAATGACACATACTTCTGGAACAGCACAGCATAGTCTCAACGCTGGGATGGATGGTGATATTTGATATTTGACGTTGATCTCTAGTAAGAGACTAGGATGCATCAAATTTAAACACTATAAAGACACCTGTACATGACAGCATAGAAGTCTCTGGCAGGATGGAGAGTTTGGACTCTCTCTACAGCAATGGAGAGACAGTTGTTGGCTTTGGCCTGTTCGCAAGCTTTAGCCACGAGTGTCAAGGCCGAGCATACTGTCTAACTCCTTCTGAATTAGAAAGCCCATAAGCAGGCCAGATTCATCAACAGTAAGGTTTTAACTGATATCTCTCTGCCTTGGAAGCTATGCAGTACTGTCTAACACAAATTTATGTTTCTGCTGCCAGACTGGAATTGGCACTAAGAGATTCTTTTCCAGCACAGATACATTTCCCAGCTCGTCTTCTTTCCGATGTGGCCACAGGACATATTCTCATTAACAGAATATGGCAAAAATGAATTGGGCTCCTTTAGTCAATGTCGTGAAGCAGCACATAAGCCCCATCACTGTCCCCTGATGAAAAGCAAGGGGCTCATGAGACCCTAAAGGCCAGCAAAACAACAAAGTATAAGGATTTTGAAATCCCAGAAAACCCTAAGGAAGAATGCTAGTACCACCACTATGAACTAGGAATGACTTCATCATGCTGGTGCAGGAGGGAAGAATGCATTTCCACGTTGAGCCATTGGACTTTAGAGATCTATTTGTTACTGACATTAACTCCAGGAAGCAATGAGCTGCCATGTGAAAACCTGAATACTGCGCTTGGCAGTGAATTCGTATTGGGGTGGTAGCTGGCAAGAAGAATAATACCAGAGATTCAACCAGGAGATCCATGTCAGAGGGTAGTAAAATATTTAGCAAAACTGTTGTCTGTGATAACTTGGTAAGCAGACCAAGTCAGTACATATATCAAAGAAAAAAATGCCAAAGTCAATGTATTTTATAATTCACAAAGGGTACTTTCCAATAGGCTCAATGGTACCTGAAGCTGCAGATAGTATCTAACCATATATATAACCATATATATGTAATGTTTTCTACCTATGAATATGTACCTATGATAAAGTTTAATTTATAAGTTAGGCACAGTAAGAGATTAATAAAAATAACTTACTATAGAGCTTACCAATCTCAGCATGCATTTATTTCTTTTACTATAAAACTGAAAACTTCCACCTTTTCACTTAAAGAAGCACTTTACTGCTTATTTTTGACATATCTAAATTGCCAGCATTGCTGCTTTTGCCCTTCTGGGTCATTATTAAGTAAATATGAATTACTTGACCATAAACACTGCTATGGGCTGACAACAATTGATCTGATAACCAAGAGGGCTACTCAGTAACTAATTGGCGGTCAGTGTGTAGAGACAGCACAGGTGTGCTGGATTAGGAGTGACTCACATCCCAGGCAAGATGGAAAGAGTCTGTGAGAACTCATCATGCTACTCAGAATGGCCTGCAATTTAACAATTATAAATTATGTTGTTCTAGAATTTTCCATTTAATATTTTCAGACCTCAATTGACCTCATGTAAGTGAAACAGAAGACAAAACCACTGATAAA
>PVJO010030647.1:0-15255 GCA_004026905.1 Hystrix cristata | reverse complement strand
ATATTAAATCTTTGGTTATCAGGCCATACAGATTAGCAGTTAGAGGGCTATTGTCCCTGCCCACAGTGTTCCTTCAAGTACTATCAGGCCTTTGTTACATCAGGGCCCTGCATGTGGTGTGGGAATTTTCGTTAAAGTTGCCCAGAATAGCCCTCTTTCTCTCAAGTTTTGCTGTCTACACAGGGATGGTGCCAGGAAACAGAGGACAGGTCGCTCTCCCTGGAACCCAAGGATCTCCTTAATGGCATTACATTATCCCTAACCCTAGTGGGGCAGAAAGGGCCAGAACCTGTCTTGCTGCATAAAATCCCTATCCCTAGCCAAGACACTTTGTCAATATCCCTAATTCTGTTCCCCTAAGGACTTGGGTTTCTGGGGGTTTTTTGTTTTGTTTTATTTTTTTCAGCCAGGTCTCACTAAGTAGTCCAGGCTGGTCTTGAATGCACTATGTAGCCTGAGCTGGCCTCAAACTCACGGTGATCCTCCTGCCTCAGCCTCACTGGTGCTGGGATTACAAACGTGTGCCACCATGCTTGGTTTAGGACCTGAGTTTTTGAAACACGAAAGCAAGGAAAAGAGAACTCTTCTTGTCATATGCCTTGCTCTAAATCAATAGAAACCTTGAGGGATGAGGAGAAGATATAGAAGTTAAAAACAATGACTACAGAAAATATAAATATACCTCAGCTTCAATTCTATGCATAGTTTATTATGAAACAATCTTTTCAAAATTGGTTAGCCTGCAGAACAGAAAGCAAAACTAGATCCCTACCTTAGGCCATATATAAAATAAACTTCACACACACACATATAAATAAATGATGCTTGAAAAATAAAATAAATTCCAAATGAGTGTCCATTTTCCTGAACCCATCCACTGCTGATAGGAGTATGAATCATTACTATTTTTTTTTTTTTGGTGGTACGAGTGATTGAATCCAGGGGCACTTGACCACTGAGCTACATTCTAAGCCCTTTTTTAGTTTTAATTTTGAGACAGGGTCTTGGTAAATAGCCAAGGCTGACTTGAAATTTTTAATCCTCCTGCCTCAGCCTCTGATGTAGCTAGGTCTACAGGTGAGTACCACTACACAAACCACTACTACCTTTTCCTTTATTTTTAGAAAGTAGCATGGAAGAATGTAACAAAAATTCTACAATATCGGCTGGGCGGAATGGCACATGCCAGTGATCCCAGCAGTCTGGGAGCCTGAGGCAGGAGGATCACAAATTCCAGCCCAGTTTGAGCAATTTAGCAAGTTAGTGACACTTTGTGTCACAGTAAAAATAAAAAAGAGCTGGGGATGTAATTTAGCGGAAAGGCCCTGAGTTCAATCCCCAGTACCACAAAAAATTAGAGATAGACAGATTGACAGGTACATAGGAGATTGGGGATGTTGCTCAGCGCGAAGGCACTGGATTCAATCCCCAGAACTGAAAAAAAAAGGAGGAGGAGGAAGCAGGGGGGAGGGCTGGGGGCAGATTGGGGAGAGGAGGAGGAGGAAATCCTGTCATTTATGGCAACATGGAAGAGCCTGGAGGACTTTACGTCAAGTAAACAAGCCTGCTCAGAAAGACGAATATCACATGATCGCCTTTATATGTGGAACATAAAAAAGTTGAACTCATAGGAATAAAATGGTTACAAGGTGTGGAGTAAAAGGGAGATTGCCCAGAGGTTATCCTTTGTATTCAAGGGATACAAAGTTTCACTTAGAGTAGAAAAGTAAGTTCAAGAGGTCAGTTGTATAACAAGGTGATTATAGTAATAACAATGTACTGTATTTTGCAGGGTCTTCGCACTGAACTACATCCCCAGCCCTTTTTATTTTGATACAGGGTCTTGATAAATTGCTAAATTGGCCGAACTGGATTTGAACTTGTTATCTTACTGCCTCAGGCTCCCAGAGTTCTGGGATTATAGGTGTGTACCATCATACCCAGCTCAATGGATTGTATTCTGTTTAAATATATATTGAGCCTGATTTTAATTTCGTTTTGTTTTGTTTTTGGTATTTTGAGACAGGGTTTCACTATGTAGTTCAGGCTGGCCTTGAACTCACTATGTAGCCCAGGCTGGCCTCAAACTCAGGGTGATCCTCCTGCCTCAGCCTCCCAAATGCTGGGATTACAGGCATGTGCCACCACACCAGGTTGAGCCTGATTTTATTTTTGTAAAAATGTGGATTGCATTCCTGAAGATTGCTAAGAGCATAGACTTTAAATGTTCTCACCACGAAAAGATAACTATGTGAAGAATTATCAACATTAATTAACTTGATTTAGCCATTCCACAATATACAATGCATATTTCAAAATGTTGTACACAGTAAATATATACAACTTTATTTGTTGGTTAAAATAAAAAATAAATAGAGTGTTTTTGTTGCTTTTGTTTTTGCAGTAGTGGATCTTGAACACAGGGCCTTTGCACTAAGATACATCTCAGTGCATTTTATTTTGAGACAAGATATTACTAAATCCTTAAATTGCCCAGGCTGGGCTCAGAGTTTTGATTCTCCTGCCTCAGCCTCTCTGAGTCATAGGATTGTAGGCATGTGCCCCCACACTAGATTAATTTGTGTGTGTGTGTGTGTGTGTGTGTGTGTGTAAAACTTGTGTTTAGCATGCTCACTCCCTGGGTTATATCTCCCATATTGCAAAGGGAAAAAATGTAGTAAAGAAAAAGAGAAAAGAAAAGTCCTAGCCTTGTTCTATCTTTCCACTCTACCATCTTTTACATATTGCCTTTTTTTTTTTTGAGGGGTGCACTGGAGATTGAACCCAGAGAAGCTCTGCCACTGAGCCACTGAGCTATACCCCCAGGGGTCTCACTAAATGGCCCTGGCTGGTCTCAAATTTGCGATCCTGCCTCATCTTCCCAAATTGCTGGATTACACCATGCCCTGCTACATAGTGGCTTTTTGTCCATAGGCATTTTATATCATACTCACAAGATGAGCTGCTGAATCTGGATAGCAACTACATTCAAAGTCAGAAAAAGGAGTGACAGGATGGGAATATCTAGGGAAAGGCCACTGCTTTTGTCAATGTTTTTTTTTTAATTTTTATTTTATTGAGACAGAATCTCATCATGTAGCCCAGACTGGCCTTGAATTCATGGTGATCTGCCTGCCTCAGCCTCCTTAGTGCTGGGATTACAGGTGCGTGCCACCACACCTGGCCTAGGAAGGCGATTTTTTTCTAGAAACATCCCCCGGCAAAATTGTCTTCCTTATTATAACTAGATCACATGCCACATATAGACCAAGGAATGGAACCAGCTTCCTTGAGGCCAGGGTACTCCTGCTTAATACCTGAACAAATGCAGCATTCTTTTAGTAGGAAAGAAAGGGGAGAATGCCAGCTGATTAAATAACCACAGTTTCGGCTCCATACACTTACCCTTTGATGGAGCTGTTCAGAGTGTGTCTTATACAAATAAAAGCATCGGGAAATCTGCATGCTTATCAATAAAAGAATGGTTGAATAAGTTGTGGTATATTCACACTAAAGTATATAATGTAGCCAATAAAAACAATGACTTATATTAATACTTGTTGGCACAGAGAAAACTGTGAAATGATCCACAGCATAATTATATTATATATTTATTTATTTTATCACTATTTATTTATTTTTGCATTCCAGGAAATTGAACCCAGGGCTTCACACATGCTAGGCAAGTACCCCTAGCTCAGCATAATTTTTAATGGTTATCTCATTTGGAAGAGTGCACATTTAGAGGTAGCCCAAGTTACTTCTACAGCACGAACTTTACCTAGCTAACATGGAAATGGCAGAATAAAGTCTTTTACCACAATTTCTTTCCTTTTTTTTTTTACAACCCCAATTTCTTGAAAGAAAATTGCTGCCCATCAACTGATGAATGGATGAAAAAGATATGGTATTTTTATATAGTGGAGTACTACTCTGCCATAAAGAATGATAAGCTTGAGACATTTCTAGGTAAATGGATGCACCTTGAGACCATACTCTTAAGTGAAATAAATTGGACATGTATGTTTAAATACTGCATTGTTTCTCTGGTGTGAGAAACTGAAAGTGTAAATAAGGACCAAAATGTATTATATTGGGAAAGGGAAGAAATTGTTCAAGTGAGAAGGGGAACAAGGGAGTGGCGAGGGGGAAAGGAAAGGAGGGACAAGAGAAAAAAAGAGAATGGAAGGAAAAATGGAAACAAAGCTATTATAAATAAGGAGTGGAAGAGGGGTTGAAGGGAGAGGAGGAGAATGGGAAAAAGAAAATAAAGTAGAAGCGAAATATATCATGTACAGGTACAAATTCCCTATGATGAATGTTATTATGTATATCTAAAATGTACCACTAAAATGAAAAATTAAAGAAAAAAATTGCTTTTGACTTTCACAGTTTTAAACCGTGTGTGTGTTTTCAAGAAATAATCCTTATCTGGGTGGTATCTGCCTGTAGTCCCAGCTACTCAGGAGGCTGAGGTAGAAGAATTGTAAATTCAAGGCCAGCCTGTGGCAATAGAGCAAGGCTCTGTCCTTTATTTAAAAAAAAAATAAGAGGAATAAGGGTGTAGCTCAGTGGAACAGCACATATTTACCACCACATACCCATTGGGGGAAAAAAAAAAGTACCTGGCAAGGTGGCACATGCCAGTAATCCCAGCACTCTGGGAGGTTGAGGCAAGAAATATCATGACTTCAAGCCTAGCCTGGGCAACATAGCAACCTATTGAAAACCTATCTCAAAACTGAAAAAGAGGATTGAGAATGTAGCTCAGTGTGTAGGCCCTGGGTTCAGTCCCCAGTGCCTCCCTCCGAAATAAATGAAAAGAAGGGTGGGAGATTTAGCTCAAGTGGTAGAGCGCTTGTCTGGTAAGTGCAAGGCCCTTTGTTTGATCCCCGCACCTCTCAATAAAACCCCAAAATAAATGGAAATAATACATGCTTGTGTATGTCAAGGAATATGTGTAACTACCTTGGTAAACTGATTCTGTCAAGAATGCTGGTTAAATGGAAGGAAAAAAAATGGAAACAAAGCTTTTGTAAATAGGGAGGGAGTAGGGGGTGAGGGGAAGGGAACAGGAAAAAAAGAAGCAACAAGGTATATCATGTACAGGTACAAATCCCCAATGACGAATGTTATCAATATGTATATCAAAAATGTACCATTAAAATAAAATTTAAAAAAAAAGAATGCTGGTTAAACCAGGTGTGGGGCAGCACACCTGTAATCCCAGGACTCCAGAGGCTAAAAGCAGGAGGATCATCATGAGTTTGAGGCTGACCTGGACTACATAGGGAGTTCGAGGCCAGCCTGAACTATGTAGTGAGATGCTGTCTCAAAAAATAAACAACAACAAAAAATTGGACTGAGAGTCAGGAAAGCTGGGAAAAAACAATTATATTAATGCTGCTACATTAGTATTAGTGGAAGAAAGACAAGCATGCAATTGTAGTCCATGCTTCCAGTGGCCTTGGAATGTAGGTAAAGAAATGAAGCATAAAGAAGTGAAAAGGGAAACAATAATTCAAGAATTACTACAAGATACTGAACAATTAATTGCCATGCACATGTTGCTTACTATAAATGCCACAGGCGTTCTTTCAGTCATAGGGTTCTTTTTTTAAAGTATATGGGACTGAACATAGGGCCTTCACATTGTGCTATATCCACAGCCCTTTTTTATTTTTTATTTTGAGACAGGGTCTCACTAAATTGCCCAGGCTGGGTTCAAACTTGCAATCCTCCTGCCTCAGCTTCCCAGAGTGCTGTGATTACAGGAGTGTGCTACCATACCCAGTTCATTCGTAGGGTTTTTTGTTTTTGTTTTTGTTTTTCATTTGTTTATTTGTTTTTTGAGACAGGATCTTGCTATGTAATTCAGGCTGGACTTGAATTTACTATGTAGCCCAGGCTAGTTTTAAACTCAGGTGATCCTCCTGCCTCAGCCTCCCTAATGCTGGGATTATAGGTATGCACCACATTCATAGGGTTTTAATTCACGAGCTAAAATGTCAAACCCTACCCGGGTAGCTATCCAGAATATATATATACATATTTTTTTTTCTTTTTTCTACTCAGTCCAAAAGTTTAAGAAGTTATCCATTTAACCCCGGTATGGTGGTGCGTGCCTGTAATCCCAGCACTTTGGGAGACTGAGGCAGAGAGATTGCCAAATTGAAACCCAACCCGGGCAACTCAATGACTTAGCAAAACCCTGTGTTTAAAAAAAAAAAAGTTGAGGATTCAGGTTAATGCAAATGCCCTGGATTCAATCCCCAGTACCATAAGTAAACAAGTAAATAAATAAATAATAAAATCTCCATTTCCTTCATTTTTACGTTGTTCCTTCTTGAATCAATTTTCAATTATGTAATTTCAATCATCTATAAATATTCTTTTACTTTGTTCTTTTCTTCATAATCAAATCTCTAATTACCAGCTACCCTACTATGCTTAAAAAAAAGTCATTGGTTTGGATTTGCTTAATAGTACTGTATTTGTTTAACTTGGGCATGGCAGCACAGGCCTGTAGTCTCAGCAATGGGGAGGCTGAGGCAGAAGAATCACTATGAGTTCGAGGCCAGTTTGGGCTACGTAGTGAGCCCAAGGCCAACCTGAACTGCATAGTGAGTCTGTGTCGTAAAAAACAAAAAGCAAACCAAAAATCATTTGTCTGATTGTGGTAGTAATCCTTGGGTTTTGTTTGTCTGTTTGTTCTGCAGTTCTGGGGAATTGAACTGAGAGCCTTGTGCACAATAGCCATGTGCTCGACCACCAAACTACACTTCTTACTGGCAATCCTTTCATTTTTGGCTTTCCATTTGTATTTTTATAAAATAAGAGAAAACATAAAAAATATTTGAAGCCTTATGCAAAATCTGCTCTACCAAGATGGCTGCATTGTAGGAATTTAGGCATTGGCTGACTGACAATATGGCTTGAAATGTCTGTCACCTGATATATTCAAGTCCAAATTCAGCAGAAAGCATTTGGGTATGTTAACATATAATGTATGACTGCACAGATTTTATAAAAGTCAAATGTGTAAAAGCTGAAAACCTTTTGTAAATTTAAATAGCCACAATACAAAGTAGAAAATAATGTGTGCTGTAAAAAGAAAGTCAACTTAGAAGATCCAGAAGCGTTATGGGGGTTGAGGACATTGTAGGTACTGGGTATGTAGCCCTTCCGTTGCAGAGTGTTTCCCTGGCATGTGTGAGGGCCTAGGTTCAATCTCCAGCATTGTAAAGGGAAAACAAAACAAATCAAAAAAAGGAGAAGGAGAAAACAAAAAGAAAGAGCTAGGTCTCTCCCCTTCCTGAGAACTTTTTCCCAACAGAGCAGTGATGAAAGACACCAATCCATAACAACAGAATGAGGAATTCAGGCTTCCCATGAGGCACCTAGGTAGAAAAGGAGAGAGATAAGATGCTTGGATATATTGGGAGCCTTAATTTTTTCCTCTGGAAGAAAAGATGCACTTGCTTATGCAAAGGCCTTGATATTATTAAATTCTACTGGGCATTGGTTGTATATAAGTTAGTGTAGCTAATATACATTAAAAAATCAAACATACAGAGCTGGGTTGAATAGGCATTGCACTTTTTTCTATTGTGCGCCCTTCCTCTCAAGTTCTCACAGAGCCTTGTGAAGTTTCACTGACCTTGCAATGGACCATTGTTAGCTCAATCTCAGGCCACAGCTGACTGGATGAGGGTAGACAATTAACCTAAACTGAGTTAATTAGCTTCTCTTCTCTAAGAATTTGGACTGTACTCAGTGTGGTGGTGCATGCCTGTAATCCTAGCATTCAGGAGGCTGAGGCAGGAGGATATCTTCAAGTTTAAAGCCAGCCTGAACTACCTGTCTGAAAAAAAACAAACAAAACAAGACAAAACAACAACAAGAAAAAGAATTTGGAGTGTACTCAGACACTTCTGTCAGCTATCTACAGGTGCTAGCATAATAAGTATATAAAGTTGGAGTTTCGAAAGGGCATATTCAGACCACATAAATGTTCATAAATATATATATTTATCCTAGGTGGCCTTTATAAAATTTAGCAAGAAAATCCAGTCAATCCACTAGCACCACTAACACGTTGCTTCTTTTGCAGTCTGCCACTGCTCCAGAATGCTGAGGAGTTTACGATACCAGGGTTACAGCTTTTTATAAGTAGTTCTGCTCAGCTGTTTCGAAACACACCACTCTACTGCCAGATTCCATCCTGGGGCTTTAAACAACCTTAGAACTAGTCCAGCCCACAAGAACCTTTAGGCTCTAGCATTAAGCCCAGATAAGCAGCCCAGATCCTTGCTGCCTTCAAGGTAATTTCTCCTTTGGGACTAGTGGTATTCTTTCAGGCCACTCCAATAAATTTCCAAAATTTTAAGTCTATGGAAGATGACATTGGGTTCTTGACCCTTTCCTTGTCAAAAAGTCCCTTGCCTTTTTCCCTCCTCCAATTAGCAAGTAGTAGAATGTTAACATCCAAGAAAGCAGGACAAATAGACACCTCTGCAGCAGCTTGTTAACAACTGGTAACACATAGAGGTCAATGTTCCAGAGCTTTAAATAAAAGGTTCTGATACAACTGTGGATTCCTCCACTGTGGGGGATGCTGTATTATTTCCAATAACAGTCACCCCCAAAAATGCAGCAGCCACATCCACCCTTCTTCAGGGGGCAGATCCACTGTACTTGTCACATAGATCAGCTACATTGTCACTGGGACCCCTGACGTAGCCTTCCTCATGCGCACAGTAGAGTTGACCACATCTCCTGAGTAGGCATCTCTGTGGGTGGCGTGGGAGATGGGTCAGTGGACCAGGTCATAAGCCTGCATTTCACCTGCAGATCATAGGAGTAACCTCAATCCATGACCCTATCAGCATACACAGAGCCAGAACCTTTAGAGAAGGTGGTCCCAGAGATCCACTTCCTTTTACTGCTCACATAGTAGTGGCCAAGCCCTGTCTTATCCCAGCCACAGCTCAGAGTGTTCATGGACTGCCCCATGCCTTTATACTGATACACCACGTTGGCAAGCAGCTTGGAGGCAACTGCTACCAAGATGTGTTCCTTATTTCGAAGCTCATAGATTCAACATTGTCAAGCTCCCAAAAGCTGCAATCTGCTGCATCCCCTGCCACGGTGCACAGAAGGTAGGGGTTGATTTCTATCCCCTTCTTTACTGTCTAGGAAGCAATGTAAGCACTTGCTGTGACCTGTGGTCTGGGAGTCAACCACAACAATGACTCCATGGTGAAACTTGAAGCCCTGGGTGGTGGTTCCATGAAATATTTTGACTCACAGCTCTTCTAGGGCACCACAGCTAGGTGAGGTCAGGCTCAGTCCGTCCCTGAGACTCCCTAGACCTAGGTCTAGTAGATCTCCCCAACCTCCAAGTCTGAAAACCCCACAAGGGTTCATCGGTAGTAGCCTCTCCAACATGCTGGCCAGCACCATGTCTAATACGGGCTGCCCCTTGCCTTCTTACACAAATTGCTTTATTACCTCCCCAAGATTCCACAACTCTGTGTGTGTTTAGCATTACTAAAACACACACACACACACACACACACACACACACACACACACACAGAGAGAGAGAGAGAGAGAGAAGAGATCTTGTCATTCCTTGGTTAAAAGGGCCTCTTCTGGCCTTCCGTTTACATAACTAAAGGAATGACCAATGGTTTCTCTATAATAAAAAGTCTCTCTAGAGTGAGTCATAGTCTTCATCTTCAGACATCAAAGAGATTGGGATAGTTTTTTCAAAATTGCACTTTACTAAGCACCTATTCATAAAAGAACAAAAGAAGGTACTGTTATTAGGAATGTGACTTCAGTTTATGTCTTTCAGAATCTGCAGAGGTATCAGGCCAAAGATTTGGGTCATGGGGTTTAAAACTGTTCCCTGGATTACCTAACAACCTAACATGCAAGGGAGAAAGGAGTATCCAGTATGACCTCATCCTAACTTGAATAAATTTTCAGAGATGTTACATCCATATAAGTTCACATCCACAGATACTGAGGGTTAGGACATCAACCTATCTTTTCAGCGGACACAATTCAATCACGCCAGAGGCCAACACCCACTAAACACTAAACACCGGCATCTGTGTCAAGGGTTGTGTCTCTTCTTGCTTCCAGTCTTTTTATTTTTTGGTTCCAATTTTTTAGATGCTGAAATTTTGCTATATTTTACATAGAAGTGAAAGTAAGTCTCATCTCCTTAACTCTGTGTCAACTTTTGCCCCCCTGTATCTCGAAAGTCTCTTATAAAATTAGGTCCTCATATTCTGCCTGAAACCTCTTACTCTAACGGAGTTCAGATCCATTCTGCGAGGATAGTTAGAAGACAGGCAACACATACAGCATAGTAGTCAAGAATGTGAGTTTGGAGAAAGGTGTGGCGGCACATGCCTATGATCCCAGCATTCGGGAGGCTGAGGCAAGAAGATTGCCATGAGTTCAAGGCTGACCTGGGGTATGTAGTGAATTCCAGGCCAGCCTGGACTGCATAGTGAGATTCTGTCTCAAAATAAACAAGCAAGCAAGCAAACAAACGAGTGTGAGTTCTGCAGTTAGACTTCCTGGATCTATGAGCAGACGTGATAGTTCAATTATTTAACCTCATAAGCCTTAGGCTCTTCGTATGCAAAGTGGGTATGAATAATAACTGTCTCATTTGAGGCTTGAATGAGATATAAAACATTTAGCTAGGGGCAACCCACTTGGGTCCCTTCCTGTCTCTCAGGAGCTCTCTTTCTTTCTCCTGATAAATTTCCTACTCTTAAAAAAAAATTAGCTAGGTTCTTGGCGCATTCTAATTCCATAAGAGAGGTGGTCCAGGTACCGACAAGGTTGAGGCAGCAGGATTGCTTGAGCTCATGAGTTTGAGACCAGCCTGGGCAACCTAGAGAGACCTAAGAAAGAAGGAAAGGAAAGGAATATAAATCCACCACTGAGATTAAATTTGTTAATATATTTCCATAATTGCTGCAGATATTTTACTCTTTATTTATTAATTTTGTTAATTTTTTCAGTGCTAGGGAATCAAACCCAGGCCCTCACTGATGCTAGACAAGTGCTCTACCACTGAACTCCATTCCTAACCCATGTAACATTGTATTTCTTTAAAAAGTAAAACTATGGGGCTGGGGCGTCAGTGCCATAATGCTTTCTTAGTACGTATGAGGCTGTGGATTCAATTTCCAGTGCTGAACAAAGAGGAGGAAGAAGAAATAAAGCATTACAGATACTCATAAAGCCCTGCTCCTATGTCCTATCCCTTCTGTCCACGTAAAGGTAACTAGCACCCTGAAGTTGGTATATATTCTTTCAATGAATGTTTTTATACTTTCACTTCACATACTAGTAGTCATAAACTATATTCACCATTGTTTTTGTATAGATGGTCCCATAATGTATGATTTTGTAGCTTGCTTTTTTCAGATTGCTTACTTTATTAGCACATATTTGTAGTACATAATTTTTACATTCCTTTGAGTAGGTACATGTACGTAACACAACTTAATTCCTTTTTTCGTCCCCTTTCCCCTTCCTCCCACCTCCCTCCCTCCATCTCATGATCCCCTTCTTCCTGTTCTTCCTCCTCCTCCTTCTCTTCTTCTTTTTGTAGCTTGCTTTTTAGATTAGTTATTTTTTTCAAGTTGAGGAATCACTCTGTACTTCAGGCTGGCCATATATTCACTATGGAGCCCAGGCTGACCTTGAACTCACAGTGATCCTCCTGCCTCAGCCTCCCTAGTGCTGGGATTACAAGAATATGCCACCATGCTTGGCTGTAGCTTGCTTTTTAAACTCAGCATTGTTTTTCAGATTTTTTTTCTTCTGGTACTAGGTATTAAACCCAGTGCTTTCACACTGAGCTATAGCTTAGCCCTTTTTATTTTGAGACAGGGTCTTGCTAAATCACTATTGCTAAATCGAGGCTGCGCTTGAACTTGCAATTGTCCTGACTCAGTTTCCCAGAGTGCTGGGATTACAGGCACAAGAAACAATAGCTCTGTCTTTTCTATCAAACAGGAGTGCCTCCATTTTGGATTCTGGTCTACCCTAGGCAGCCCCTTCCAAATGCACCAAGTTATGAGAAATTGCTGCTCCGTTTATACTCTGGGAACACAGGCGCTGGGGATTTAGCTCAGTGGTTAGAGTGCTTGTCTTGCAAGCTCAAGGCCCTGAGTTCGATCCCCAGCACTAAAAAAAAAAAAAAAAAAGACTTGAGTAACACAGTTAACAGCTAAAGATAACTTATCAACAGCCATACCCCCTCTCTCCCCTCTCTTGACAATCCTCCTCAGCAACCCTTTTGCGATGCTTAAACTAGCCATTTGGGATAGATTGTAAACATTCAACCCAACCAACTGCATTAGGTATGAAAGAGTTAACCCTCCTTTGTCCTGCATGCCTGCTACCTCATTCCTGGGGTGTGCTTGCACCCTTTTGCAAAAGTAAAAGCCTTGTTGAGATTTCTTGATGTCTGAATGCTTTATTATCTGCACCAATAAATTGAGTCTGGGGGCTTATTTCCAACACAGAGATGTACTACCACACCTGGCTCTGGTTAGCATTTTTTTTTTTTTTTTTTTTTTGCTTTCTGAGACAGGGTCTTGCTATGCAGTTCAGACTGGCCTTGAACTCACTATGTAGCCCAGGCTGGCCTCAAACTCACAGCGATCCTCCTGCCTCGGCCTCCCAACTGCTAGGATTACAGATGTGTACCACCATGCCCTGCTGGCTAGCATTTTTGTGTGTATCCTATTTAAAAAAATCCTTGCCTGCCTCCAGATAATATTTTCAAACATTAGGGATTTTTTTCCCTCTCTGTTTTACTCTTTCCTTTTCTCCCTTTCCAGCAGATAGTAGAATCTGTGCTTCATTGCCTTCTAGGAAGTACTGTATGTGGCCAAGCTGGAAACAGATTAGCTTGTAAAATATTTGAGCCTCTCTTTTCCAGTTTGAAGGAGAGTGTGCCTTTTGTCTGATTAAAAAGAGATGTCCTAGCTGAGAGCAATGGGACCCATTTGTAATTCTTGCTACTCAGAATTACAGGCCAGCCTGTACAACACAGTGAGACTCAGAATTTTAAAAAAAGGCCTTTGGGCCTTACATTGCAGGGTGAAGTGGGGAGAAGTTAAATTAGGTTGCGCCTGGGTCTCTCTTCCTGGAGCCTCCTGGTGAGGCACTAGAAAGGAACTGCTGCTTAATGAATCCGGGAGATAGAAATGCAGGGCCCACTGTTACAAATATTATGAGCAATTTCTGCGTACCATATGTGGCACAGAAGCTGCAGAGAGCTAAAGATGCCAAGTAAACAGTGTCTCTCCATGATAACCTGTGGGGATAAATGATCCTTCTCAAAGTTTGGCATTGTGTAAGACCCCAGAAGTAGGGAAGAGAGCCCCAGGAGATTTATAACTGAGATTGACTCCCCACCTCTGGCCCTAGCATGTATCTATTTCTTTATGTGGAAGCTTCTCAAGTTTGATATTGAATTGAAAAAGAGAAACATTTAAAATTATTTAAGGTTATAGACATAAAGCATGGATAAAAAATGGATGGAAATTATTTGATATGAACTGCAGGTGAAAGTATAATCTTCTTAATAAATTTCCAGTTTTAGCCAGCACAGCTTCCTGAATGATCTAGGATTAAAATAATAACATGGCTTAAATGGAAGGTTTTTTTCTTTTTCTCTTTTATTCCCTTTTTGATCCTCTTAGGAGCTCACTAAATTTTTCTTCCTCCTGTATTTTTCCTTTCCGTTAAAATGAAATGAACTTTGTTGCTTCCTTTAGATAAAAAAGCTCTTAATTTCCATAATAAAAACTTAAAATTACCCCAAGTTTTAAACATGTTTAAAATGAAGTAATACTTGATGAATGTAAAATAATATTTGTAAATTATATTTAAGTTATAAATCTTTATTTTTTAATACTGGGAACTGAACATAGAGCCTATGCACGGAGCTACACCCCAAGCTCATTTTTTATTTTGACAAATGCCTTTTGTTTTTGTTTTTGTTTTTTTGAGACAGGGTCTCGCTATGTAGTTCAATCTGGCCTTGAACTCACTATGTAGCCCAGGCTGGCCTCAAACTTGCAGCGATCCTCCTGCCTCAGCCTCCTGAGTGCTGGGATTACAGGTATGTGCCACCACACCCGGCTTCATTATTTATTTTGAGAAAGGATCTCACTAGTTTGCCCAGGCTGGTTTTGAATTTGTGAACCTCCTGCCTCAGGCTCCCAGAATACTGGGATTACAGGCATGTACTACTATGCCTGGTTTATTATTTTTACCAAGAACATGTATTGGTACATTGTATACATAATGTTCATAATCAACATGGTTATTTTACCTGTACATGATACATTTTGGTTTTCCCCCCTTCTCCCCCTTCCCCTCCCCTCCCTTCCATTTACTCACCCCTCCCTATTTGCAACAAGTGTAACTATACTTTACCATTTTTTTCCCCTTTCATCTTACTTTTCTTTTAACCTTCTTCTTTATCCCCCCTTTCCCTATCTAGTTCTCTCTTTTGAATACTCTCTTTTTTCTTTTTGAAACAAAATATCTATTCTACCCCTTTGTCCTTATTTACATTTATGGTTTCTCATATCAGAGAAACAATTCGATGTGTACTAATAAGTGTCTGATTTATTTCACTTAATAGTATGTTCTCCAGGAACATCCATTTATATACGAATGACTCTAGTTTATCCTTTTTTATGGCGGTATAGTACTCCATTGTGTAGAAAAACCACATCTTTTTAGCCATTAATCAGTTGTTGGGCATTTAGGTTGTTTCCAAGACTTAGCTATTACAAATTGTGCTGCTATGAACATGGTTGTGCATATATCACTGTGATATGATGATTTTAATTCTTCTGGGAAGATACCCAGCAGAGGAATAGCTGAGTCAAATGGAACCTCTAGTTGTAGTTTTCTTAGGAATCTCCACACTGATTTCCACAGTGGTTGGACCAGTCTACATTCCCACCAACAGTGCAGGAGGGTTCCTTTTTCCTCGCAGCCCCTCCAGCACTTGTTATTGGTTGATTTCTTGATAATAGCTATTCTTTCTGGAGTGAGATGGTATCTTAGTGTTGTTTTGATCTGCATCTCTCGAATGACCAATGATGTTGAACATTTTTTCATATATTTATTTGCCATTTTTATTTCTTCATCTGAGAAATGTTTATTCATTTCAGATGCCCATTTTTGGAT
>PVJO010030646.1:0-15107 GCA_004026905.1 Hystrix cristata | reverse complement strand
TGGGGAGAAAGTAACCCTTGTATATCACTGTTAGGACCCTTGTTGCTCTTTTTCTACCACTATCTCTTCCCTTATCCAAGGTACCTCACCATTTCTGCTCTATTTCCCAAAAAACTATGAGAAAAAGTTTATGCTCAAAAAAAAGAAAAAAGCCATGTAGTTGGACTCCTCTCTCTCCCCCACCCCATATTCAAATACAAACAATTCAAGCCTCACTATAATTTCAAGGAGAACTTTTATAGAGAAAATTCAATCTATTGTACATATAGTCTCATTAGAAAAGAATCTAAAATGATAAAATAACTTGAAGAATGCCATTCAATTCTTGAATAAACATTCAATCATTTTTCACAAAACTCCACAGAGTTTCAGTCATTGATCCTTTTGAAATAATGAAAGGTCATGCACTTTCTCCCACATCAAATTAAAACCAGTGTACGTCTGTACACTATTTACTCAAAACATATTTATTTACAATTTCAAAAGATTCAAGAATTCAGGCAAAGAGCTCTTACTGGAATCCAATGTTATTTACAGGTGACAAAACCAAAGTCGAGATGTTAAATGAATTAGGAACATTCTACTAACATATAAAAATAAAACCCAGACATGAAATCTCACGTAATTTATTCTACACCATTCAACAAATGTACCCTCCGTACCAGCTCTGAGCCAGGTGCTGTGCCTCACCCTGGCAAATACTGTTGTTTGGTACTCAGTAGTTGGAGGAGCTACAACTGATGTCAGAACATGAAAACAAAGCAGTAGCAAAAAGTTTAGACAGGATAACAAAACAAACTACTTTGTTTTCCTGGTCTGGCAAAAAAAAAAAATACAAAATTTCCTCGAAAAATGAGAGGACAAGGTAAATGCCAATACAAAACAGAATTTCCATAGATGTGCTCCAATATGGCAAACACAAGCCTTTGTATGGAACCATTCTTTGCACTTCTTTTGCTGAAGTGTTCAGAGCCTAATGATTAGAGTCAAAATAAGTCTCTTAGAAGAACTACAGCAGCTTATTCTGTTGGCACACTTTTTCTATAGGCATGGTTCTAGGTAGGAAAAATACAAACTTTCTGTGGAACCTAAGGGGTTTGAGGTGCACATATGGATTTCTTTAACGCTATGATTCTCTTCTTTTAAAAGTGGGAAAGCATTACTTAGAAACTATTTTGAAGAAATATTGATACTTCCATACCCTTCCTTAGAATTCTTAGAGTTCAAAGTGTTCCAATAAAAATTCTCAGGCAATGTCTTCTGTATTCTTGCCCTTCCTAAAATAAGAAATTGTCTCTAATAAACAAGGAAGAAAACACAAACTATCCATGTTCTAGTAAAAGAACTAAATTTAGAGCTTGTGAAGAATGACTTTGTTTCTATTGGTTCTAGGTAGACAAATCAGGTCTCTGATTATCTCTTATGTCTTATTTTCTTCTTTTAATCATCTTTTCAAATTATTACTATCTCATTTTTCTCATCTTTTCTTCTCAGCTCCCTTCCTTGTAATTTCTCCCTTCGATCTGTGCTTTTCCAGCACTCTGCTGTCTTCTGCTAGTTATTTCTCACTGCTCTTCTTTTACTCCATGCTGCACACTTCTAAGTGCACTCAAGTCATCTACCTCCCTTCAAAGTTCCAGAGGCAGATGGTATGCCCATTTTGTTGAGTGGGCATGCCATTCTGTGCCAGCCTGTGGGAAAATAGAGCAAGGAGACTGGTGGTATGGGTGGCAATAAATATACTGTCCTAAATCAAATTTACTGTGTTCTAGATTTAATTTTCTGTATGATTTTATATACACACATAAATATAGGTGGACTCTGATAAGAAAACAAAATCTAAGTAAGAGTCAGACAAGGAAAATTTTGTTGAAACCAAAGCTCATAGAATAGCATCAGGGAAAAATCAGACAGCAAACTAAACTCTGAGGTAATTTAAAAACACAATAGTGCTCTCTCACTAGGCCTGTGTTCAAGCATACATATTTTAAGCTTACATGTTTAAATAAAGTCTTCAGATCTTCACTTCAATTTCCTAGAAAATCTGAACTTAGATATGAGACAAACCAGTTTCAAAATGTTCATATTTCTGTCCTATCCCCAGACTTTTTTTTAGTTTTCAATTTCTTAATCCCAGTATGAAAGTAAAATTGACTGGAGAACAGAGTTCATTTACTTTAGTTGGCTATCTTTATCCATTCCTGTTTCCCAATATCTCTTTCCACTTAATTCGCTCAAGTCCGAAGGTCTTCTACCGTACTCTTTTTAGTTAGTAGCAGCTGGGAGGTAGGGCGTGATTTCATCAGTACATTGCCCCACTTTGTAGCATATTTATAAGTGAATGAAGGTTTGGCTTTTGAAAAGCACAAAACTTATACAATTTAAGACAACAACAACAATAGTAGAGTCCCAGAGACCCAACTCTGAGAATTTTCATCACTGTATAAAACTCACTATTGTGCTAAGTTTGAAGTAAAAGTTCTAAATCTTGTATGGACAGGAATTTCTATCCAGAATAATTTGCATCTAAAGTACATGTATCTGAGTGCCAAATGGAGAAAGTGCCAAAATCCCAGTAAGAGTGGATATAAGAGGAAAGTTTTCATTTATTATTTCAAATTATTTTAGTAATTCACAAACCAGCAGGCTATTCAGTAAAATAACAGAGCTTACTATTCTGAACAGTGATATCCCGATCCAAGATTCTATCCCAGTGGAAGTTAATTTAAATGGCACAACTGAGCTTTTTTGGATTTGAAGAATATCTCCCTAGCAAGTGATTTCTGAAGTTGTAAGATTGCTTGAAGACAGGCACTTTATGAAAAATTAAGAAAACTTTGTTTAAGCCAAAACTCATGGAACCATCAGGCATCTTGTTTTAAGAAAATATTAATTAGCATTTATAGTTATCTTTCTTCTGTATTTGCATTAATATGTTGCTCTGCATATAGTTAGAGTTGCGTGATTTTTAAACACTCATTCTCTCTATTATTATTGTATTACTTTTTAATGTCTTTGAAGATTGTTTCCAGTCGTCTGTGTCTTGTTTTTCCCTATGCCCTTGGACTTTTTCCCAAACTCTATTATTTTTAATCCAAATCTCAAAATTTTTACCTTCATGCTCACTTTTTTTCTGAGTGCATTAATAATTAATAGCAATGGAAGATGGTGGAATAAAAGCCAGTAGCAGATCACAGGCTCTCCAGGACCTACAATTGAGATACGTGGAAAACAACTTAGTGAGGACAAAGAAAATAAGAGAATAAGAGCCCCTGGAATCAAGAAAAAGCTGACAGGAAAAGTAAAAATTATGAGTAAACAGAAGACAATGTAAAGAACAGAACAAAGAAGTATGGAGCACTAACCCCTGCTTCTGGGGTGGGAAGGGAAACCTGACTCCAAAGGCACAAAGTAAAACTGAAGAGGGCCAGCAGCCTCAGTGATAATTGCAGTGCTAGCTCCAGGAAAAATCCACATTCATCACAAACTGTAATTAAAGAGTAGGGTTTTATTCTAAAAGTGATTATTTCCACATGGCAGGCTAGCTTCGGAAGGAAATCCATTGCAGCACCTGCCATATAGAAGTGGTATCATCAGGAGCCAATTTGAGAAGGATATTACTTGAGACACACTTCAGAGTCACTGGGGTCACTCTACCACTGCAACTGGGTGAAAGATGGCCACAAAATACAATTATGGAGAGGAGGAGGACTAGTTGCAGACATTCTGAGAACTTTAAGCAGAAGACAGTTCAAGCTGTGGTGAGCTCATGCTGTGGAGGACATTGTGGTCCCACCCTCTGTTACAAGAATACAGACAGATATGTGGTTTTGAGAGGATTAGGTCTGAAAGTGCTAGGATCAAGCCCAGTAGGTTACTGGTTCCCTTTGCTGGCTCCCTCTTCTTACAGCATAGAACTCAGTGGTGTGTTTGGTTTCCCCACCCACCAACATGATCAGGGATATGCCACTGCTTAGACATTTGCCACATCCCTAGGTACACAAAGAGAGGGGTCGCTGGAGCAAGTAGGGTACCTCACAAGCCTAAGCCTACAGGGAGCAAATCTACTTGGGGATACCAGTGGTTCAGGATGCACGAAAGGAAACAAACACTAAAAGCCTCTGGAAGGAACAGACAATATTCCATTGACTAAAGCCACCCAGGAGGAAAGGTGAAGCGAGAATCAGCATTCATACAGTAACGAAAGAATGTGGAAACACAACAGGCCCCAGTTGCGACTCACTAGCACTCCTCCATATCTGGTAGGTTCCAATGTTACAGGTTCTGGAAAGAAATTACCCATTCAAACACCTCAGTATAGAGGAAATTTTTTGATTCATTTCTTTTTGTTTGTTTTGCAGGTTTATTTTGGTTTCTTCTTCTTCCTTTTCATTCTTTTTTGTGTTATTATTTACTTCATTCTAATTATTTTTTTAATTTATCAATTGGATTTTAATCTCACTTTTCTCTCCTCCTCTTTCTTATCTTCCTTTTCATTCTATCTTGAGTTTCACTTCTCCCATTTTTCCCTTTCCCCATCCCATCAAATTTTTATTATTACTTTTAATCTTTATTTTTAACCTTTTACTATATAGTATTATTGCTGATTTCTTTTCTGTTTTTCATGATAGTATAGTTGTTTTTAACTGGTTTTTACGTATGTCAATATCTGGTTTGTCTTTGTGTTACTGTTATTACTATGGTTCGCTTTCTAGCCTCTGAGCAGGATACTGGAGATCAAGCCCTCAAAAGGAGGGTGGACACTAAGAAGACCCTCAAACGAAAGGAGAAAAGATACCTCCTTACAAATGCACAAATCTCAATATGGAAACACAAGAAGTATGAAAAAACAAGGCAATACCACTCCTCCAAAGAGCCATAACTTGTCAGTAACTAAATGTAAGATATCAAAGTCAATGAAATGCCAGACAAATAATTCAAAAGATTGATTTTAAAAATTATTAATGAATTCAAGTAGGATACAAATAGATAGCTGAATGAGTTAAGGAAGACAATGCAGGATATGAAAGAGCAATTCTACAAAAATGTTAGAAGCTCTGAAGAAACAAGCAGAAATCTTGGAAATGAAAATCAAAATAAGTCAAATCAAAAATTCAGTGCAAAGCCTCACCAACAGACAGTATCTAGCAGAGGACAGAATTTCAGGGCTTGAAGATAAGATTGAGGAATTATAACACCCACACTAATAAAGAAAAAAAAACAAAATTATGAGGAAAACATTTAAAAATTGAGACATGATTAAAAGAGCAAATTTATGAACGAACCTTTAGTGTAGAAGAATGTGCCAAGGTTCAGGCTAATGGCATATAAAATCTATTTAATGAAAAAATAGCAGATCACTTCCCAAATCTTGAGAAAATTACAGACATCCAGATACAGGACGCATTTAGAACCCCAAACAGGTATGACTAAGAAAGAACTTCCCCATGTCACAACATACTTAAAATGTCAAAAGTAGAGAACAAAGGAAGAATATTAAAAGCAAGAGAGAAACATTAAGTCACTTATAGAGGCAAACCTATCAGAAAAATTTCAAACTTCTCTGCTGAAGCCATTAAGGCTAGGAGAGCAGGAAATGATGTATTTGAAACACTGAAAAAACAAACTGCCAATCTAGATTACTATATTCAACAAAGCTATCACTCAAGATTGATGGGAAACTTAAAGACCTTCCAAGATAAGCATAAACTAAAGAGACTTATGACCACTAAGCCAGCATTGTAGAAGACACATACAGAAGAGGAAGAATAGATAAACTATTAAGAATTAGAGAAAAAGTCAAACATCAGAAAAATAACAAAATGACAAGAATTAGTATATACTCTCTATAATAACTCTGAATGTATAACAGTCTTAATTCTCCAATTAGAAAACACAGGCTGGCAGTTTGGATTTTTTGAAATACCCAACTCTTTGCTGCCAGCAAGAAACACACATTACTGGCAAAGACATACACAGACTAACATGCTCCATACACTTCACATAAACAGAACACAAAAGTATTCAGGGTAGCTACACTCATAACTGAGAAAGCAGACTTGAAGACAAAATTAGTCAGATGAGACAAAGAAGGCCACTACATGCTGATAAAGAGGGCAATTCACCAAGAAGATATGACAATTATATATTTGTGCATATGTATATTATATATATAATATTAAACATCAGTAAGCCCAATTTCATACCTCATCCTCTCTCAGTGTATATGGAAATATCCTTAAACAACACGATTCAAATAGACACACACGTGAACACTCACATGATTTTAAAAATTATAAAAGACATCAAAGTGGCAAAAACACTATTCCTAACATTAATTAAAAAGTTGAGCCAAGTGGTCTTCATCATGCTTTTCTTCCACTATTTCTAGAATTATTACTAACAAGAAGACTAACAAAGATTTTCTTGGTAAAAATGTGATAAAATTATCAATCACTGTACACAAACCATCATAAACCAAGCAAAATTCCAATGATTTCCAAGTAAACGTACACTGAATGACTTGTGGATAGAAGCAAACATTTTCATTCTTGGTGTAAATGACTGGCTTTGCCTGTCCATCTGGTTGAATTCCAACAAACAGCCCAGGGCTCCTTGTAGATTCCAGGCTTATGGATGCATTTTCCAAGTTCTTCTTAATTTTAAGATGACAATCAATATCTCCAGTACCCTACAATCAATTCAACATTATTTTGTAAATGACAGCAAACACATAGGGACAGAATTAAAACCACTCATTTCACTAGAATACAATTTTACTTCATTTTCAAATCACCTTGGTATACCCAGAATCTTTTTGCAAAAACTGCATCCTATTCCATAAGGTGCAGAAACAGAGATCATGGGATGGGCTGAGTCAAGGCTATATCCTTTGAACAAAGTACTCTGAATCACAGAGGATCTTCAACTAAAGAGGGTAAGTATACTATATTTCATTTCAGAGTTTCTCACTCCCATAAGTGAACCTACAGCATTCAAATGTGAAATGTCCCTTTTAGAAATATGGTCATGCATTGCTTGATAATGGGAATATTTTCTGAGAAATGCGTGATTAGACTATTTTGTCATTATTCAAACATCACAAAATGCATTTACACAAATCTACATGGTATACCATACTACATGTCTAGGTTATATGTGTATGTGTGCATGTGTGTATGTGTGTATAGCATATCAGCCTACTGCTCCTAGGGCCACGAGGAGCAAGACAACGAAAAATTAAATCATGCACAAGAAAAAAATGATGCGCTCAAAAGACATAGTAAATATAAGATGATATAGTATCTCTTTCTGTTTTATAATAAACTTTTTAAACTAGGAGTAACTCTAAAATAACATTAAAAAGTATAGTAAGTACATAAAACACTAACATAATCTTATGGTACCACTATCATATATGCAGTCCAACATCCACCAAAATGGCACTCTGTGGCACATAACTATATCTAAAATTACAGAAAAAGGGGTAGTTCTATTATAAGTTCATTTATACTTAAATTTAAATATAAATCAATTTTCTGTTTTATTCTGCATTTTCCTGACTGGATTTTCATAAATAGAGATAAATAGAAATAGAGATAAATTACTTAAAAAATATATAGCAAAACATTCAAGAATTAGGAGCCTAAGAGTAATCTCCATAACCTTTGGATCATTCTAATTACCTGTTCCTTTTTTAAGGCATTTGTTATTTAACATTAGTAAACATTTCACCATTCACTGCTTTCAAAGTTTTCTTACAGGATTTCAAAGTTCTACAAAATGAATTTTGTGGGAATGAAAATTTCCATTAGCAAGTATTTTTGGTAACAGAAAACTGTACTCTGTCCTCATGTCAGTGTGCTTGTTATCAGAACCAAGTATCAGTCTGTCTCTCGCTTTCTCTCATGCTCTTTCATTTTATAAATATGAATTAAACACCCTCTATCTTCCATTCTTATTAGGGCTACAGTAATACTCTGGCCTTGATTTGTTCATGGTCAACACAGAGAACTACATATACATATACATATACATATACATATACATATACATATACATATACACATGTGATAAAAATACAAGTGCAATAGGACAGTAGTGAATTCCCAGAGTTTGCAGAACATAGAAAAGAAGGCACCATCCCATATGAAAACTATAAAACTAGTGAAAGAAATGAAAGAAAATCTAAATTTCTAGACCATGTTCATGGTATTGGGAGATTCAAGGTGGTTGTTAGCTCTTACTCTTACTCTTGAAAACTGTCATAGCCATAAAAAAAGGAACATTTAAAAAACTGTTATAGCCAAAAGCAGCCAAAGAGACATGATTACTGTAATGTGACATAAGGGACAGGATCCTGACAAGTAAAGAATAGTAGGTAAAAATTAGGGAAATATGAATAAAGTATTAATTAATAATAATGTAGTAATTGGTTCATTAATTGTAATAAGCATATTACATTAATGCAAGATGTTAATCTTTGGAGAAAGTGGATGTGGGCATATAAAAACTCTGTACCATCTTCTCAACTTACTTGAAAATCTAAAACTGTTTAAAACCTCAAATCTACTTAAAAAAATAAAAGGGAGCTCTAAGGCTAGATGCTTGAGAAATGGGAAAATTGAGGTTATGCATCCCCCTGTAGTTTAATAATGCCTACATAATAATACATAGTAACTTCATAATAATACTTTGCAGTTTAATAATAGCCAAACAATAACTACAAAGGGGTGCATAACCAGGTAAATGATGATATTTTTCTTTTCACGAAGTATCAGAGGGGCATTTAATAATGTTTATGAAGATAATTTGAGATCTGTCCATACAATCCTTCAGTGTCTCGCTTGGTCTAAGATTAAGCTACTCCTCATATTGTACAGAAAATAAGCCTACTGATTGTCCTCTCCTTCTTCACTTTGTCTTCAAGAACATCAAGAAGCTTGTTTATCTTCATACCAGTGTCTTTGTTACTTTCCTCCTTGATGATACAAAATACCTGACACTCACAATGTAAAGATCGAAAAGTTTATTATGGCTAGCAGTTTTTAGAGGTTTCAGTCCATAGTCCTGTGGCTCTAAGGCAGGAAGGGCATGGAGGAGGCACTTGGTGGAGAGCTGCAGGGAAGCAGAGTTCATCAAGAGAGAAGCTAGGAAGGGAGAGATAAACCCTTCCAGACCACATCTCCAGTGATCCACCTCTTTAGGCCAGATCCCACCTCCTAACAGCAAGCCAGGCATAAACCCACATAATTCAATCACCTTCCAAAAGACCTGGCTATGACAGTGCATGAGGTTCTAGGGGGACATTAAAATATAAACCATGATAACCAGGTTGCTTGTTGTTACTCTGCCTTTATTCATATGTTCTGTTGCTTAAAATTTCCTTTCCCCACCCTCAGTCTGCCTTCCTCTACTTAGTTTGGTGTTATTTAACATTTACTTCACCTTCTTCTGGAAGCCCTTCCTAAGTGACTTTTCCATCACTTTTTTAACAAGTCTTTACAGCCAGCTAACTTTCTTTCCAAGAAAGAAGGAAAAGAGAAATAAATAAATCCCTGATTTATCACTGACCTGTAAGGAACTAATCTTTGAACTGGATAGAAACCAAGGTATACTGGTACCTGTATTATTTTGGCTGAAAAAAATCAACAAAACAAAGCATACTGCAACTTGACAGAACTACAGTATTAGTGTAGTTTAGGTAAACTGGGTTTTTGAGTCAAATTGGTTTTTGTTATATAAATATCATTCTTATTTTACTAACTTTAGGTTCTCCATAAATTAGCCTATCTTTTACAGAAAGGCCAGATTTATGAAACTATTATAATATCATTATCAATCCACTGTCTCCTCAAACTTAAAACAAATATCCTATTGAAATTTGGTGTCATTTTGTCTTAAAGATTTCAAGCAACTGCCCATGACCCACAGAACTGAAAACCCTTGCCCGGCACATCTCTTCCCTTACTGGTACTGAAATTGGTACTTTGCTGGGTTCAAGCCAGCAAACCCTGCTAGAGAGACAAATGAAGGTGTGATAGACAGAGAATACCTTTGTCGGGGGGCCAGGGAACTTCGCTGGAGTGGAGTGAAGTCCTGAACTGACTCAAACTCCCAAAATTACTGAGGAATAACAAAGACATAGAGTTCCACTGAGCACAGATGTTTGTTTTAGGTAGCAAGGCAAGTGAGCAAGGCATAGTGACAGCTTGGCTGAATAATTAACTTTAATCTGATTGTCCCCAAAGGTCCATCTCTGCTCCAACAGACAAAACATCCCCATCTTCAAGGCATTTTAACTCTTTGCAGTGAGCAGTTTTCCGCCCCCTGAGTCAATCTGAGCAGACATTGACCCATTAGGTGTCACAACAAACTCCATAGTACTTAATCTATGTTATTATGTTTCACGCTACAGTGTGAAAAGTACAATAACATAGATTAAAGGGGAACATATGAATAAAGGGGAAATAAGATCCCTTTTTGGACTGCAAGTTTCTTAAGGATAGGGGACATGCCTTACTATTATTACTACAGCACTAATGACAACATTTTCTGCTTTCCAGCTGAAACTCAATAAATAGTGGTTAGCTATAAAGAAAAAATCATCTCTGCTTTCGTAATGTCTAAGCTCGTAATCTGTTCATGTAATGTCATTCCCTGTGTTTTTTGTTAATGTAATATGGGATTATGCCTGTAAAAATCACCATTCTAGGAAAATTCTCCTAACTTGCTCACTCTGCTGAAATCAGTCTACTCTCCTAAACCCTCACACAAGCAGCTGAACTATAAGGGCTTGAATGGAAGTTTGTATATCTCTAGATCATTGTTGTCTGCATATTTCATCTCTTCAGTAGCACCTCAAGGAATGGCATTTTTAACTTTCATTAAGTATAATTAGTGAAAATATGAAAATAAAATTTCATACAACTTTTAAAACAAACATTTAGGGTTTCTCTCTTTCCTTAATCTTTCACTTAAAAATCTCTGTTTTATCCCCAATCCAAACACACACTGATAAAAATATAAGTGGGAAATAAAAGAAAACAAGTTGCTTCTGAGTACAAAAAGTTCTTCTTTTTGTGCCCTCTTAGATATTAGTAATGAACACCAATTGGACAAAGCCACTTCAGAATGCCTAGTGCATGCTCACACTGTGACAAACTAATGCAACATCTAATGCCCATTTCCCAGGGTTTGTCTCCTTTGCAGAAGGACAATTCCTATTTAACATCACCCAAGTGGTATTTTAACTTTTTTTTCATGCAATATTTGTACAGCACCTACCAAATGTCAGGCATTACTGTAGAATTTGTGATATTTCAACAAACAAAGCAAACAGGAGTCTGTGATCCTAGTAATATACATTACATATAATATTTCAGTATTATTCATGCTACTCATCAGCCTTCTCTTTTCCAAGATGATCACTTAATAAATTATTCCTTCGTTAAAGCATATTTCCTCCTGAGGGGCAGAAATCTGTGCTGCTATCCTCAAAATCATCTGTATATTCTTCAAGCTAGTTTTCATGCTTTAAATATCAAAACTAATTCATAGACTTTGGTCTACAATAATAGTGAAATGTAGGATCATTCCTAGAAAATTCAAAACAAAATAATTTATCTTACATGTAACCATGCATACAAATACAATTTTATTAAAATCAATTTCCCTAAAAATGTTTCACACCTGTGGCAAACCTTTTCTTGGCCTCATTTTTAATATTATAATACAAAAATTTTTAAAAAGTAAAATTTTCTACATAAATACATTAACTATATTATATAATTTATATGCAACCCACAATGCTTCTCTTTTCACTCAAAAAAGTGGCAAAAAGAACCCCCCAAAACCTAAAAATCCCAGCAGGCTGTATGTTAGACACACCTGGAAGTAAAACATAACTTACATAGAGCTAAGTAAAGCTTTCACGGAATTTTATGCTTTTTACCCCACTGGTCTAGTATTTTGTATACCTAACCCACTAGTAAGAGAAAAGAGAATTCTGATATGTTGTAAATTTAATTACAAGAGCTAGAAGGTAGAGGACAGGAAAGTTGGAGGAGGTGAATCAGTTAACATTTAAGGTTCAAAACAATAAAAGATCATTTCTCATTTCTGAATATACGTTAAAACAAACTTATCCTATCACAAGATGCTACTACATCCTGCCTACAACCCCAACCAATCCAGAAGCAACAAGTATTTAACCTTGTAACAGGGATGCAGAAGGAAAAGCAACATGAAGCTTGGCATCTGTTCCTTTATGTTTTGTCTCCTTTATCTTTCTACTGTGGGTCAGATCCCTGCTCAGCTCTGCACATATGCACATTAATCATGTAAGGAGTGTCTGTAATGCAAAGTTTATTAGTTCTAAATTTCCCTTGCTTACCTTATCCACTTTCAAGACTAAGGACACCAAGATAATAACAACTACCTTTCAGGATTTGCAGGGACATCCAATCACCAGCATTTACAATGTCCAGTTCCAGACTCCCCGGAACCATGCCTAGAAATCTCTATTGTTCTAAACCTGCAATCACCTTGGATTTCAGAAAAAGCAAGCTTCATACACCACCCCATGATGAGGTCAAATCCCAAACAGGAGCAATCACCCCATGACAGAAACTACATCCACTACTCCAGCATGAGGAATCATCCCTTCAGAAGTGAGTTGCCCCTCAAGCCATAAGGATTCCTCCAGACCTAAAAAGCCAGGACTGAGATAACGATTGACCAGATCCCGGCCCACCATAGCATCCCATGAAGTTGGTCCCCTTTTTTGTTAATAGGCTAGTCTGATTTTTGTCAGATCTGTTACTCTTCAATTCTTCAAACTGAAGTCTGTCCTTGTTTTCTCTTACTTTCCTTCATCAAGGGGCCAGCTTGATCTTTGTCGAGATGTGTCCTATCCCAAAGCTTTCCCCACTTCGCATTATGCTGTCCTTAGCTATAACCACTGCAGGTTCAAGTCAGACAAGGACTCTCACAGGGACAAGAAAGGGAAAGATTCTTAGGCCTTAATTTCTAACTTGTTACCCACTGAAGGTGAAGACATTTCTTTTCACTATCCTCTCTTGCCAACAGTACATTACTCTTCTACTCTCCTTGCAAGTATCAGGTGCACTGTAACTAGCAGGGTGGTGCCACAATGTCTCCAATGACAAAACAGCCCCTGATATATACCTTATACATGGAAGGAACCTCTCAAAGCATCAGGGTTTCTAAAATATTCCATACTAATGACTCAATAGAAAATAACCACACCCTAAAATACCCCCACTAGTCCATAAAAACTGGACCTTTCCATTGTTAAGGGCCAGCCTAATCATTCTCTACCAGTGCTGCCACTCACCCACACTCTTCTCCCTAAATTTCTACTAAAATTTTGCCTGTGAGTTTGTACTCTTGACTCATTTGTTATCACTGAAACAGAAGTCCCCAGGCATTTGATTTCAGGTTCAATATAAACACCTTATGCTTTCCTTCCACAAATTTTTTTTTTTTGGGTGCTGGGGATCGAACTCGGGTCCTTGTGCTTGCAAGGCAAGCACTTTAACCACTGAGCTAAATCCTCAGCCTCTTCCACAAATTTTTGTAATAAAAATACTCCTAGTTCTGCGTTCACCAGACATTTTTCTAACTGCTACTGAGTTTTGCTGCTAGAAGTTGAGGGAACTGGTGCCAGGATCTGTCTTTTCTGATTGTCATCTGTCTTAATTACTTTTCTTGTTGCTGAGACAAAATATCCAACACCCAAAGTTAAAGGAGGAAAGGTTAATTTAGTTCAGTTTGTAGAGGTTTCAGTCCATAATTGGCTGGCTCCAAGGCAGGGTGGTGTAGCTGACAGACATCACAGAGGGAAAACAGTTCATGGTGAACAAAAGATAGCAAAGCAAGGGGCCTTAGCAGCTTTTTTCTGCCCTTTTTATATTCTATCTAGGCTATTGGGATTAGAGAGGTGCCAAACCAATCAGTGGACTGATTTAGTAATCACATACCCTTAATCCTAGCACCCTAATCCTAGCATTGCACCATGATCAATCA
Source organism: Hystrix cristata (assembly GCA_004026905.1). NCBI lineage: Eukaryota > Metazoa > Chordata > Mammalia > Rodentia > Hystricidae > Hystrix > Hystrix cristata. Next base: position 1,058 of record PVJO010030646.1, on the reverse strand, counting down.
CACCCTCTACATCCAGCCACCTCTGAAAAAGCCCTACATATGACTGCATGAGAATTTGTGGGCAACATCTAAACACAAGCCATAAGAGCATCTGTAACGATATGATAATCTCTTTCATTGCAGAGATTCTCTGGTCTCAAGAATTTAATATTTGTATATATGCTTTTGTTTTTCAACTTTTTTTTGCCTGGCTTTTCTAAATTCAATTTTATTTTAATGGTACACTTTTGATACACATAATGATAACATTCATCATAGGGGATTTGTTCCTGTACATGATATATCCTGCTAACACTAAATATACTGGAGAATAAAATAGGAAGAACCCTCGAAGACATAGGGGTAGGGAAAAAAATTTATGAACATAACCCAAAAAGCACAGGAAACAACACGTAGAATCAGTGCTTGGGACCACATGCTATTAAAAAGCTTTTGCACAGCAAAAGATAGAATAGGGAGAAAACTCACAAGCTGGGAAAAAAATTTTACTAGCTATCCATCAGACAAAGGTTTAACATCTAGAATATACAAAGAACTCAAAAAAATTAAACCTCCCAAATTCAAAGACCCAATCCAAAAATGGGCATCTGAAATGAATAAACATTTCTCAGATGAAGAAATTAAAAAGGCAAATAAATATATGAAAAGTGTTCAACATCACTAGTCATTCGAGAGATGCAAATCAAAACAACATTAAGATTCCATCTCACTCCAGAAAGAACCGCAATTAACAAATGCTGGAAGGGCTGTGGGGAAAAAGGACCCCTCTTCCATTGTTGGTGGGAATGTAGACTGGTCCAGCCACTATGGAAGTCAATATGGAGATTCCTCAAACAACTAGAACTAGAAGTTGCGTTTGATCCAGCTATTCCCCTACTGGGGATCTTCCCAGAAGAACTGGAATCCTCCTACCACAGGGATGTATGTACAACCATGTTTATAGCAACACAATTTGTAATAGCTAAGTCTTGGAAACAGCCTAAATGCCCAACAACCAATGAATGGCTAAAGAAAATGTGGTTTTTCTACACAATGGAGTACTACACTGCCATAAAAAA
>PVJO010030645.1:0-15269 GCA_004026905.1 Hystrix cristata | reverse complement strand
TCTTGGTATGCAGTTCAGGCTGGCCTTGAACTCACTGTGTCAGCCTCCAGAGTGCTGAATTACAGTTGTGCGCCACCACACCGGTGCCGGCGAGACAGCTTTTAAGTCAACCGTCCTTGCTCTGGCAATCGAAGCACTTAATTACAGAACCATCTAAAAGACCATGTAGGGAAAGGGGCATTATTAGCACATCTTTTTAGCAAGTATTACACTTCTAAGTGCTTCCCTGAACTATAGCATTTAGCATGCTTGAGAACTTCCAATAATATTTATTGAATGAATGAATGAATGGTCTTCCATATTAGAGCAAAATCTGAGCTCTTCGAAGGAGTGATTTTGCATTCTTGCTCTTTGCATCACCTAGTGGAGTGCCTGACATAAGCAAAGTAAGTTCCAGTAACCTCTAAACATATTTTTGAAAAATTGTGCAGAAATCAAACTTTACAAATCAATATCAAAAGCACTGGAGTCCATAATGAATAATAACACGATGAATTCTTTGTAACATGAAAAATAGCTCTGGGGTGAAGGAGCTAAATCTGGATACACCTGCATAACCGTACACAAATACATGTAGAATATAATTGCTTGAAAAGTCATAATAATGTTGAAAGATTCAAAATTCTCTCTCTCAGTCTCTCTATCCTCCTCCCTTGGTTTGTCCATGGGGCTAATACATATGTTAGGTTGTTATAAAAGCAATGATTGAATGAGATAATGTATGCAAGTGGCTTAGCCAAGTTCCCAGAACATAAGTATTGCTCATTAAGCAATTATGTGCACATATTATAAATATGACCAAATGAATCTATTGGGCCTCCACTGCAACCACAGCTAACATAATAAGCAACATGTAGAGCACCTTCGCATATTAAGAGGATGGGAACTCATATACGTAGAAGGCTTTCAGTTACATAGTAGGAACCCAGCCCAGCAAATGGTAAAGCAGGAGCGCTTTCTCTTTCTCTCCTCCTCTCTGCTACCTTCTGCTTTCCTCTTCTTCCTCTTCTTTCTTTAGATAGAGTAAAACCATCTTGCCTCTTAGCCTTGAAGGTGACAGATAAATTGTCTCCCTCCCAGCTGAGGAAGTTGAAATGCTGGAGACCAGAGGAGAAATGAGCGAGCCGAAGGAGAAGCAGCATGGAGGAAATGGAACTGGGAGGAGTGTGTGAAGTAACTTCCCGTGAATACATGATTAATGTAAGATCCAGAAACAAAGAGAAATGGCCAGACTGCTGTAGTTAGAAATCGATGGTGAAACGGTATCTGGATCAGCCAGAATGAGATGAGAAAAGTGGATCTGTGCTTTCTAAAATGGACTCACAGCGTGCTAAAATTTGGATTGCCTGTCAAGGTGAGTCGGTGCTGCTCCTTCATCTTTTTTTTTTTTTTTTTTAATTTTGAGATAGGTTTTCACTGAGTTGCTAAGGTGTCCAGGCTGGGCTCAAACTAGCAATCTTCCTGTCTCAGCCTCCCAGAGTGCGTGGAGTTACAGGTGTGCACACGACACCTGGCAGGTAGGTGCTTTTAGTTGGTATCCCTGAACTAAATATTGTCTTCACACTAAATTATGAGGAAAAAAATAAAACTACATAGACATACCAAATTCAGCTGCCTGCAAATCTGTGCCACGCACTGTGCTTCCTGCTTGCTCCTGCTATAGATAAATTATCTATGTTCTTACCGAACGCCCATCCCTTCGCTTGTACGAGATCGCCTCCCATCTCAAATGATACTGCAAGCAACTGTCCCCTCTCTCCTTCATCGCACATTTGCCCCTCCCCACCAGATTATTGCCACCCCCATTTGTAATGATATTTTTCTTATTTTGAAGAATAAAATTTCTCTGAGCCCTGTTTTTGTACCCATTTCTCTTCTCATCTTTTTTTTTTTTTTTGAGGCAGGGTCTTGCTGTGTTGTTCAGGCTGGCCTTGAATGCAGGAGACCCTCCTTGCCTCAGCCTCCCAAGTGCTGGGATCACAGGTGTATGCCACCACACCTAGCCTCTCTTCTCGTCTTTGCATTTAACAGCTCAAAAGAATTGTTGATACTCATTGTCTGAAACTCCTCTCTTCTCTTAAACTCAACCGAAAGCCAAAGCATCACTAAAACTGGCTTTGCCAATGTGACCGATGACTTCTACCGTGCTCAACATAATGAACAGTTCTTGGTCTCTACTTGCTTCCCGTCAGATACTACAGAATATCCCCATCTCTTTGTGTGCTGCCTTCTCGTGCCTTCCAGGACACCAAACACTGCTTAGTGAGGTCACACAGTCTTAAGTTTGACTTCCCTGCTTAGGCCAGCAGCTCCACATTTATATCTGTAGCTCTCAGTCCTCTTTTCTGAGGTCCAATTTGCATTTCCAATTGCCTGGTTGATTTTCTTGCTTGGACGTCTTATACATATCTCAAACTGAAAGAGATCAGAAAGCCTACGCTTCCCACACAGCTTCCCCCCTCGCTAAATGACAATTCTATCCCTGTAGTTGCTTAGGCTAAAAGCTCCAGAGTCATCCTGACTTTCTCTCACAACCCATATCCAAATAGTAAGGAAATCCTGTTGGCGGTACCTCCTGATGTCCAAATCTTATACTACATAACGAACAGTGTTTTGGGCAACCTAAATGACAGTGGTCCCGTAAGATCCTACTGACTAGTAATGTGACAGCGATGTCTGTGTCAGCCTACTCTGTGATGTTGGTACAAGGACCGAATTGCCAAGCAACTTGTTTCTTGTAATGTATCCCCATTAATAAGTGACAGACTGTGCTCGCTACCATGGCTACCATCTTGGTCTCATGAACCATCATCTCTCTCCTGAATTAACTCACTAGTCACCTGACTAGTCTGTGTGCTCTGGCCTACTCTCCACACAGCGGTAGAGAAGGCCAGAGTGGAAGCACACAACCAGTGATCCCTTTAACACGTAAGTCTGATATCTCATTCTGTCTCCAAGTCATGCGACAGCTCCCCATTATACTCCAGTAAAGCCAAAGTCTTCAGAGTAGCTCATGAGGATCTTATGTGATGTGCACCCCCACTTCAAATGGGTCTTACAGAGGAAAGCACACTCTGACCACCGTAGCTGCAACTGGAACCCATTCCCTGCCTACTCCCTTCGAATTACCTTGTTTTGTTATTTTTTCCCCGAGCACTTATCACTTAGTATAGTTCTTTCTTGTTTATTGCCTGTCTCTCCCTGCTAGAGTACAAGCCCTTTTTCAGCAGGAAATTCACTGGTGTGTACCATGTAGTTTGAGGAGTGTCTTCCACGTAGCTGGCAATTAGTAATTATTAATGAATGAATTTCAGATTTCTATTCAATAGTAAACATAGAAAAAACTGTCTCGGGAAGAGACTTTTTCTATATGCTACTCTCTGAGTACTTGTTAATTGAGAAAACACATTCATATTCAGAATTTCTAAATCATATATGCTACTAAAATAGCACCTACTAGTCCCTGTGGCTAACGGAAAAATCCGCTGGAAAACATTACCGTTTTGTTGGTCTCCTATAAGGGAAAATAGTCTGATCTGAGTTAACGAGCAGACAGAATTGCAAAATAGTAATTCGGAAGTCCTAAATTATATTCTTATTAAGGAAAATATTTAAGCAAAGTAACACAAGAATGAAAAGAATAAGCTGCAGCAGATTAAACATTCATTTCCCCCCTCATATTATTTACTCTACAACTGTCATGTTGTGCACTGAGGTTGCTGTGTATTCTAATCTGGCTAAATAAAAGGTTTGAGTGAGAATGAAAGAGCACAGACGTGACATAAAATAGCAAGTGGGAATCTTAATTATAGTTTTGCCAATTCAAAGTTGAAATGGCACAAAAATCCTCAGAAAAATAACCATAAAAAGGAATTGGGAAATTCTTAAAATAAAAAGGCCCGGCACAAGCTGATTTGTGTGGTCCTTTGGAAAGAGGCAGAGTAGCTGCGAGGTGGATGCTGAAGAACTCACCGTGTCGGCACCGGCTCCGCACGGCTCTGGCCCTCCACCGGCCGAGAGGAGACTGGAGCGGCCGGAAACCTCACCCGTCCTCACCCGTCCGGATGAGGCTGAGCAGTGCTGAGGTGGAGAGAGGAACGCAGGCGAGAGAAGGGGCAAGGCAGCCTGCAGGGGTCTCTTCCTCCGAGATGAAAGTCTGCATTCCGAGTTTAAAAGATCAGTGTGTCTGAGCATTGTTTGAAATTTCCTCTGACAGCGCCTCCCACCAGGGCAACCTGGAGGTGATCTGAAAACAAAGTGGAGACCGAGAGGCTGTAGTCCTGGAACTAAAAGGTGGCGTTGTCCTAATGGAGCTGCGCCTCGGGCGACGCGGACCTCCGCGAGGCTGCGCTTCCAGCTTCTGCTCCCGACCCTTCGGAGGGTGGTACCCTCACTCAGCTCCGGCAGGGAGCCCGAGCCGCAGAGAAACAAGTGTCAGTGTAGGTGGTCAGCATCCACGTGGTCAGGACCCAGAGGAAAGGCAGTTTGCTCTCGTCGGAGCGAGCACCCATCTTCTCCAGCCCTTGGCTATCCGAACTCCAGGTTCTCAGGCCTCTGGACTCCAGGAATTGAACCAGCGGCTCCTCCACCCCAGGATCTCAGGCCTTCAGCCACACCTTAGGCTCCCCGGGGTCTCAGATCATGTTTCCCTGGTTTTCCAGCTTGCAGAAGGCCTGCTGTGGGACTGTTGAGCCTCCTGTCACCTAAGCCAATTCCCACAATGCCTGCCTGCCGCCCTCCCTCCTTCCCTCCTTCTTTCCTTCCTTCCATCTTTCTTTCCTTCCTTCTTTCCTTCCTTCCTTCCATCCTTCCTTCCTTCCATCCTTTCTCTCTTTCTCTCTCCTTTCTTGTTCCAACCATCTGTATCCTGTTGGGTCTCATTTTCTGAAGAAGCCTGCCTAATATGTGAGCTAAGGCCATGGGTCTAAATCATCCACACACCACGGCTAGTGGACCAGGTACCTACGCTAATGCACTGACTGATAGTCGGCAGTTCCTAAGCAGCCTCAGGATGGGGGCTGCTCACCTGAAAGACCAAGTCAGGATTGGAGAGTTTCATCACCAGCACTCAACCTCTGGGGAGGCCTGGGGGGCTGAAGGTTGAAGTGATAACCGATGGGCAGTGATTGAACCAAGTGTGCTATGTAAGGAGTTCCACAGAAACCCCAAAGGATGGAGAACTTCCCAGTAGCTGGATTCATGGAGGTTCCTGGGGAGTGGCATCCCTAGAAAGGGCCTGGACGGTCCATGCCTCTTCCCCATACCTCTCCAGGATTCTCTTCTCATATGCTCTCTATGTGATGTTCTTTATAATAAGCTGGTAAATGTGTTTCCCCAGATTTTGTGAGCTGTTCTCACAAACTAATTGAGCCCAAGGAAAGGGTGTTCCCAATTTATAGCTGCTTAGTTAGAAGTATAGGTCACAACCTGGGCTTGCAATTGGCATCTGAAATGGGGAGGGCAGTCCTGGGCAGAGAGCCCTCAAACTGTCTGTTCCTGTACCATTTCCAGGTGGACAGCGTCAGAACTGAATTGAATTAAGAGATGTCCAGCTGGGGTCTGATGCAGAACTAATTACTTGCTTGCTGGCCAGGGGAGATCTTATACCTTTAGGTCTCCGTAGTCTTCTGCGTTGGTTGTTGTCAAGTGAAGATGCAGGGGAAACTGAGTTTGAGCTTGCTTTTGTCCTTTATATCATCTCATCCTGGAAATTTATCTTTAGCACACCCATAGATGGTTCTCTCTGACATTTTCCTCACCAACATTTGTCCCCCGAAGTCTGTTGTTTTCTCTCTTTCCAATGGCATAAAAGTTTTGTGAGTTAACTACATTAATTTCCCTTCTCTTTTTGTGTGACCCCTGGACCCAAAACCTACAGATGTGTTTTCACTGTAGTGTCCTAAATATTTTCAAATTAATGGCCAATAGTTAATAATCACAAAATTTCACATAAATAGTCGCTTTAGGCACCTTTCAACAAGCACAACAAAGTGCCAAGTGAGGTCAGAACAGTCCAGAAAAGGGATTCTGACAGCTATTTGAGAGCTAAACATGGGATTTAAGTGACTCTCTTTGAGAGGGTAGAACAGAGTCGATCTCCAACATCTGTGTGCTGTTTTGTGCGTGCCCTGGTATTTTGTATGTGTTTCTGTTGACTGTCTCAACTCAGACCCAGTCTCTTTTCTGCTCTGTCAATCTCCTCCACTGCTTTGCACAGAGATGAACCAATGATTATTAATTTTGAACTAATGCCCACTATTTGTTTTCCTTGCTACTGCTATATATGTGTGCATTCAATAAGCATTTATTTGTATATTATAAGTAATAATAATATTTATCAAGGACTTACTGTGAGTCAAGCATTGTGCCGGATGCCAGAACACACAAATGAAGAAGCATGCTCTCACTTTCCTAAGAATTCACAGTCTGGCAGGAGAAACAAAAATGCAAATAGAGAGATTGTATTCCACCTGGGTGCGTCAAGGAGGGCTTCAAAGAGGAGGCGACATTTTTGCTGGATCCCAAAGGATGAATAACAGTTCACATAATGGATAAAGAGGAGAAAGTCCTACTGGCAGAGGGAACAGTATGAGCATTTTGTCATATGGCCCTGGGACAAGGGACGAGAGCCCTTGTAGGCCTAAACTCAATGAGTCCTCTAGTAAGGCTTATAGTTTCCGTTTACACCATGCCTAAAGCAAAAAGCCTTAGCTTTATTCTTTTGCTTCATTAGCAAACATGAAAGATCTCCAAAAATTGATTTTTTTTTTACATCCCTAGCTTTAAAAAAAAAAAAAAAATTAGAGACAGGATCTTATGAAGTCCCCATGCTGCTGGGTTCAAATTTGTGATCCTTCTGCCTCAGCCTTCCAGAGAGCTGGGATTACAGGTAGGCTCCACTGTGCTTGGCGTAAAAACTGCTTTTTAATAATGGGCATTTGTTAACTCCCAAATCTCTCATCAAGAGTCTAAACACGAGATTCTGCCTTTTTCATTATGAGCACTAGACTTGAGTAGCAAATCAAAGGAATTACTCTTCTTATCCTGTCTCATTTTGATTAATTAATCAAAGTTGTACACATTATGCATCAGTACTACATACTCATTTTGGTAAAAAAATAATCTTTTCTTATAGAAATAAATTCAAAAATGGTTTTCATCATTTACAAATGTCTCCTTTACTTTTCAACATCCTGGAAATCTTTTAACCAAGATGGCCCGGCAGTGCTTTATCCTGCTGTGAGCAAGGATTTCTATCTTTTGAGTTATAATAGAATGTCTGAAATAACATAGAGTCTAAAGGGAAAAAACCCTACAAAATGGTGATTTATAACACTAACACAGTGCAGAGAGAATGGGCTATTTACCTGAGGAGGATGCTTTTCTTCTGATGAAGCTTAAATACCTCCCTCTTTCCCCCCCAGACCTTAAGCACACCATGAGTAGACATTAAGGCCTGCAGAGACTTCAGGCTCTCAAGCTCTGACTTGAGTCTGTTAGGTAAAGGCATGGCTGAGCACCAACTAAAAATGGAAATGCTGGGCTGAGGTGTGTTGATGTAGCTCAGTTGGTAGACCACTTGCCTAGCATGCATGAGGCTCCTGTTTGATCCCCAGCACTAAAGGAAAAAAAAAAAATTAAAGAAAAATTTGGAATGCCATGTTGGAGAAGACCATTAGCAGACTTTGGAATAGCCGGCAGGGCGAGGTTTGATCTCCGAGGTGACTAGGCTTTACTGACACATCTGTAAAGGCCTCTATGATTCTTCAGCTACAGTCCAGAAAGCAGATGGTCATGCCCGGTGGCTGTGACAATCCTGGAGGCAGTGGTACAGTCCGTGACTTAGACCTCATGCCAGGCAACAAGTGCGAGCCTTTCCTGGAATTAACTTTGACCCGAGTGGACTCTTGCGTTTGGGTAGAGGACAGCTGGATTTATTGCCACAGTTTCTTAACCTCTGTAAGAAAACTCAAGCTCTTTTCTGCCTGTTTAGTTCTTCTCGGTGGTTTGTATATGTTAGTTTTACATAATAATGAAAAAAAACCTGAAATGCCACTTGCTCTCTCCCACTTGCTTCCTATCCTATTGATCACACTGCTGGCTGACGCGAAGTCGAATTAAGAGTGAGGTGCAGGAAGGAGCTTCTGGCAGCCAGGGACCCCCAGCCCACAGGCACTCATCCCTCCGTCCTCTCCTTGCCCTCAGCACCCCTGAATGCTTCGTCTAACCTTTTCACCTAGATCTTCATTTTCTCTTAAGTTCACAGTGAATCCTGGTGTGGCATGTGTGTGATGTGCGGAGGCTGCTGTCCAAAAATAAACTATTGTATTGAGGAGGGAAAAGGCTGGTGTTAAGAGGCGTGCCAGCCAGCTATGGCGTTCTCTAGCAGTTATTGGTTAATGTCTGCAAATTTTCTTTTTCTACAAAAAGCCAAATGAGGCTCATTAAGCTCCTCTGGTGTAATTTTTAAAAGAAAGGACAAGTTAAAAATAGCCTAAGAACAAGTCTTAGAGACTTAGAGCTGTTAGGAAGAACTAATGATGGGGGGGTGTTCACAATTGCAATTTATAGACCGGCTGGCTACAGAACCCCAGCAGGAAGGTCGGGCTGCGGGGCCAGAAGAAAATACTGTGAGGGGTAGAGCACTACTTCCAAGGGACACATGCAGATTCAGTTTTCTTTGGCTGGGGGTGGGGACTGAACTCAGGACCTTGCATGTTTTAGGCAAGTGCTGTTTTACCACCGAGCTACACCCTCTGCCCTTGATTCAATTGGATTAGATCAGTCACCTCCTAAGTGTAAGGTACCACATGGTGATAATCTATGTTCCCAATTCCTGTGTAAGGATGTCAGGATCCTGGAAAATCTGACAGATTGTCTGTTTTGGAGGCACCAGCCTCTGGAAAAAGACAGCTATCCTTACTCCTCTAGGGACGATCAGGCTTTCCCTGCCATGTGCCAACAGAACAGAGAAGACAAGACAGACAGGCCATCAGTGTGTGAATACAGCAGGAAGTGGGATCATTCCCACTTGCCCCTTGCTAGCAATCCCCTGTGCTGAAAGCTGCTGGGAAATCTCAGTCCAAAACAGGTTGTATTGAGGGTTCTCCCTCTCCAGGATTTCATGTTAGTGCAGGGAAAACCAAGGCGAGCCTTGGAGATGACAATTAGTCAGCAGCGAACTCACTGAGAGGCTAGCTGAGAGGTACAGCTTGTGGACGGAGTGGGCACAAGTTTGTGCGTGTCCAGCCCTCTGAGCCCGTGTTCCCCTGACACCACCACCCAGGTCTTGGTGACGCTGTCAGCCACCCCCGTGCCCCTGAGCCCAGGCCTCTATTGCTTCCACCTGCATTAATTTGGATTCACAAATGTGAACCCTTCCTGCCTCTCACTCCTCCTGGAGGGAAACGGGGCTGGGGAGGAGCTACAGCTTCTCTGCGGGCTGTGTGCCTGCTAATCCCCGCTCAAGGTGGCCCCACACGGAACAGATGGGCTTGGCTTACAGATCTTGCAACTGTCCAGTGATAACTTGTGGGACTCAGGCTGTGTCCCTTGCCCTCCCCGCCTGGCAGCAACACAGAGGCCATCATGTCGTGTGCAAGACTGAGGAAGATGAAAGCAGACAGCCACTCGGCAGGGAGGTGGGAGGTGGATGTGTGCACCAGGTTGGGGTCCTGATTGGGACTCTGTGAGGCCTGTGCGACCCACTCCCCGCCACACAGGGACAGGGGACCAGGGTGATGGCTCCTGAGTTTAGGGGAGGAGAGTTCAGGAGAAGGTACGGCAGTGCTGGTGGCTGGGTAGGCTCCTTTCCTGCCTCTGGCCTGCTCTGTGAGCTCAGACACCCAGCCCCACTCCTTGCTATTGTATAGAATCAACTTGTCCCAGTAATCTCTGTAGGCCCAACTTCTGGAGCACAATAAGAATATTAACAACCGAGCTGGGTGTGATGGTGCATGCCTGTAATCTCGGTGCTCTGGGAGGCTGAGGCAGGAGGATTGCAAGTCTGAGGCCAGCTTGGGCAACTTGTTACTTGGAACCCGGTATCAAGGGCTTATTATTTGCCACGCTCCATGCCAGGATTTTGCCAACAATTCACACATGTACATCAGCCAGTCCCAAGTCCAAATCCTGGTTGTGCTATTTATTTTCTGGTCCAGACAAATCAGTTAACCTCTCCAAGACAGTGTATTAGTCAGCTCAGGCTGCCATAACAAATACCATAAACTGGGCAGCTCAAGCAGCAGACGCTTCTTTCCTCACAGATCTAAAGTCTAGAGGTCTAAGATCAAGGTGCCATCGGGTTGGTATCTGAGGAAGGTTTTCTCCTTAGGTTGCATGGAAAAGCCTGGCTTTTTCCCATTATGCTTCACTGCTTCTTAAGACTTACACGTAACAATTAGAAGACCAGAGTCGTTTGAACACTCCTGAGCGTAGAACAGTGTCATCCATTGTTTACTACTAATAATTAAACAGACCAGCATATAGATCATGAAACAGTTCCACTTTAAATATCACACCTCAGAGTTCAGGGGCTGTGTCTTAGGCATCTTTGAATCCTCAGCATTCTGGCATAGTGCTCGTTGCACTGGACAGCACGTATTGAGTTGAGCTGATTTAGCTCTACAGGGAAAAGGAAGCCAGTGAAGTAACTGGGGCGTTGCAGCTCCCCTTGACCATCCCTTGGTGCCCCATGTTGACCCCAAAGACCACTCTCCACACTTCATATGCCTGCAGGAATCAAGGAAAATCTTAAAGGTTTCCTCCCCTTCTCTCTTCTTACTCATTCTTCTGCGTACTCACTGAATTAGTCTAAAAATAATCACCAAGTGTCCACTACATAGCTACATACATAGCTATGTTCATGGAGCTAGGAAATACTGTAATAATAAACAAGAAACCAAAGTTCCTCCTCTCACCATGGGGACAAACACACGTCTGGTAGATGAGGTAGGAATAAAATTTCTAACAAAATACAGATGTGCAATAGGTACCACATTTTGGGAACAGGTGGAAGTGTGTGATTACCTGATTGTGTACCTGATAGCAATTTAATGGCTATGGAAGGGGGAATAGAGAGAACAGAAAATGAGGTCTCTGTCCTCTGAGATGTACATATACATATACATATACATATACATATATATATACATATACATGTACACATATACATACACACACACACACATATATTTTTACTGGGATTGAATCTAGGGATTTCACACTGAACTACATCCCCAGCCCTTTTAAAAAACTTGAATTTTATTTTTCATATGGCGACAGGGTCTTGCTAAGTCATCAAGTTGCATAGGCTGGGCTTCAGCTTGCCTCAGCTTCAGAGCACTGGGATTATAGGTATGCACCACCACACCCGTTAAATCCCCACTCTTAAGAAACAAAATGTGTGCAGAAATGAGGCCACTTGAGAAAAATGCTTTAAAAAAACAGTCACAAATGTGATGCATGAGTGTAAATACTTGTAGATGAATGCAACAAGAGGAACTTTGTCAAAATGAGGTTCATAGACTACCTACATCAGAATCATCTGGGATGCTTGTTGAATTCACAAGGACAGGAATTGTCTCACGCTCAGGAATCACTGTCCTGGGTAAGGGCTGGGCATCTGCAAGATGGACAAGCGCTCTGGCTGGTTCTGATGATTGCGAAGATTTGGGAGTCACTGAGGACCAGAATCTGTCAAGCACCTGCTTTGGCTCTAAGGCCCAGGAAAGAGGGCAAGGAGGGACCCCAGGGCAGTGATGACGAACCTAGTAGAGACGAGTGCCAGACTGCAACCCGAAACCCACTGATTTATCACAAAGTGCCAACACTGCAGTTAAACCCGAATACTGAGGTTCTAGTTTAGAAAAAACCAACTCTACATGAACATTTTTTTATCTTAAAAGAAAAACACAGCCGTGATATCGGATGGGGTTCCAGGTTCTTATTTGTTGTGAGCAAGGAATTGAAAGGATGAATTGAGGGCAATAAGAAAATTTATTTAAGTAGCAAAAAGAAAAAGAAATTGGCTTCACTGTGTGAATGAAATAGCCGCTGCCGGGTGGTTAGGGATCAGGAGGAGAGGGAACTAGGGAGCGAGCTTAAGAACGGAGTGGAAGAAGACAGAGCACAGGGTCAGGGAACCAGAGAGCTAGAGAGCAGAAGTCGTGGTAACATTTCTATTTATCCCGTCTCCGTTCTCCTCAGAGTTTCCCCATCCTGTGAGAGGAGGGCATTTGGATTTTGCGCCCCAGGCTGAGGTCAGGTCTAGGCCACTCCCTCAGGTCAGGCCTATCTTCCCAGCCAGCTCAAGCCACGCCCTACTCCTGCCTCAGTAGCCTGTGTGCCACCACTGTGGGTCTGGGGGATGAAGGCCAGAGGGAGAAGATAAAAAGGGAAGATGTTTCCAACATGTGAGCAGGGAATAAGTCAGTAAGGGAACGCAGTGGTATGTTCACCCAGCCGAAAAGGGCAAGAATATCAACAATCACCAGGTTTGCTGTACAGCTGGGGATCAAACCCAGGGCCTCATCTACACTAGGCAAATGTTCTACCACTAAGCTATATTCCCAGGCCTTCTATTTTATAGTATTTTGAGATGAGCTAAGTGCCCCAGGCTGGTCTGAAATTTGCCATCCTTCTACGTTGGGTCCAGAGTAGCTGGAATTACAGGAGTATACCATCATGCTTGGCTTGAATAATGAGACTTTTTGTTTTGTTTTCTTTTTTTGTTTTGTTTTGTTTTGTTTTCTTGAAACAGAGTCTCACTATGTAGCCCACCCTGGCCTGGAACTCAAAGTGATCTCTCCTACCTCAGCCTCCTGAGTGCTGAGATTACAGGTGTGAGACACCAGGCCTGGCAAATAATGAGGTGTTTTTTGGTTTTTTGTGTTTTTTTTTTGTTTGTTTGTTTGTTTGGAGTCAGAGATCGAACCCAGGGCCTTGTACTTGCTAAGCAAGCACTCTAACCACTGAGCTAAATCTCCAGCCCAATGAGGTCTTAATCAAAGAAAATCTAAGGAATTTTACAAATGAAAAGCACTTAATCAGACAACAGGAAGTTATAGATTCTTCAGCAATAAAAGCCCTATTACTTTGAAAACATGATTTGAAAGAGGTTAATAGTAAAATACTTTTGCATTTATGACTTTGGGTAGAGCACTTAATTTTACTGAACTTCAATTTCTTAATCTAGGAGATGGAGATAATATTTACTATTCGGCCCTGTGAAGACTGAGTGATTAACTGTGAGAAGACAATCCTACTCTCTCTCTCTCACATATATATATATTTTTGGGGGGGGGGGCGGTGCTGGGGATCGAACTCAGGGCCTTGCGCTTGGTAGGCAAGCGCTCTAACCACAGAGCTAAGTCCCCCGCCCCCAAAGTCTATATTAAAACAATAACAAAATTGAAACGGAAGTGACAGGCATACACACACACACACACACACACACACACACACACATACACAGACACACACACAGAGTCATATATCTTTTCATAGCCCATCGTGTGGCTTGTGACATCCGGTCTGGTTCTATTATTTGTACCTCTTTACTGTTTATTTCCTTTCTTCGGCCTTCCATTTGGAGGGCTGCCCCGGCTCTGGGGCTCCCTGGAGTCCACCTAGCCACTTCTCGTGGAGCGCCCTCTAGTGTCCAATGCTGTAACGACTCACTCCGTCTCCCAACTCAAAATGAGATTTCCGACTTCATAAAACAATCCGTCCTTTTAGGAAAGCGAATACAACGTACATAAAAATAACCTTTTTAATAGTAAGGTACACATTAACACTAAGAGAAACTACTTTATGATTTTGCAGCATAGCATCAATGACACATGAACAATTTTATTCTTGAAGCAAAACCTCTTAGTAAATACTGAATAGATTGAGAACAGGATTCAAGGTGTGAAGATTTTCCATTCTGAAACTTCCCCTTTCATACTTCCAAAGCAACTGAAAAATGTTTCCTCAAATGTTTCTTTTATTGATTATGATTTTACGTATGAGTGTCTTCGCTTTTGAAAGAATGGTGTCGTCACTAAACGGGGTACGTCAGGAGTCTGGTTTCTAGGCCAGCTTTGTGCTTGGCTACTGGGCCCCTGGCTAGGGAACTCCTTTCCCTAGCTCTTGCTTTCTGTAAATCTAAAATGAGAGCTGTAGGCTCCAGGATCACTTACGTCTCTTCTAGCCCATGATTCTTTGCTTAGCGAGGCTGTGTGGGGCATGGGTATCGCACACATTTGGGTAGCAATCACAAGACAAGATCTGTTCCAGTATTTATTGGTTCTGGAATCTTAGTCAAACATTTAACTGATCTGCATCTTTTTTTTCTTCACCTATAAAATGAGAAAAGGCCTTCTTTGCCTTATTCACAGTTATTATGAAACTAAAAAAAAAAAAAAAGAAGACGTTGTAGATAAAACACTCTGAAAACTACAAAATGCTTTAAGAATGAGGTTTCTACAATAAAGACCTCTGCCCAGTCAACATTTGTGAATGACATATGGTAGATAAGAGCCTAAAGCAGACATATCTGAGCTTTGTCTGAAGCAGAATGCAGAGGCATAGATCGATGTTGTAGGAATTAAGTAAGAAATATATAAAAGGAATTAACACAGGGCCTGGTACACAGTAAGAGCTCAATACATGGGTGCTACCATTTTTCTCTAGTCCATTTCATTGTAGCATTTAATAGGTAAAGAAGCAAAAAGGAAACGTTGAACAGTTTTTCATGTCATCAAAGACTTGATTTTTTTTTTTTTTTTTTTTTGAGGCAGGATCTCACTATGTAGTTCAGGCTGGCCTTGAACTCACTATGTAGCGGAAGCTGGCCTCAAACTTGTGCTGATCCTCCTGCCTCAGCCTCCCAAGTGCTGGGATTACAGGTGTGTGCCACCACACCCAGCTAAAGACTTGATTCTTAGAGCACTGAAAGGGATTCTGTCAGAACCTGCCATGTATCCTACATTCTTAGTTCTAGAAATGTGGTAAAGGAAAATCACTAGAAGGCCTTGCAATCTGTAGGAATGACAGCTTAAGGTCTGTGCTTCGGTTGGAGGTTTTTCTGACAATTTACTTGAATACTGTTATGGTTTGTGTCTAGATGTCCCCCCAAAGCCTCATGTGGTAAGAGATAGCTGGATCTAGAGTGTGGGCTGCCCTGAGGGCAGGTAGCCTAGATAGATACAGGAAGAAGCTTAACTAGCTGCTTGTTTGCATTGCTGATTTGCATACATTCCTTGCATCTTACGGACTTTACTTTG
>PVJO010030644.1:0-15151 GCA_004026905.1 Hystrix cristata | reverse complement strand
AGAAATGTGAACAATGATGGGAGAAGACGTTCCAAAGCTGACACACAGCAAGCTGCAGGCAGCTCAGAGAACATCGAAAGAGGATAAAAACTTTAAAATCTACATGCAGCCAGATCATATTCCAGCTGCAGGAAACTGAGGCAAAGAGAAAATCTGGAAAGAAGCTGGGAGGGGAGGAGCGGGGTGAGGTGGGGACGTCTCACCTGTAGGGGACTTAGAGGGAAGGGAGAGAGGATGAGAGAGACAGAGTATTAGGAATTACTCATGCAGTCATGGAAGCCGAGAGACCTACCAAGATGCCAAGCTGGGAAGATGACGTGTGAAGGTCTGAGAATGCGAACAGCTGATGGTGTAAGTTTTAGCCTGAGTCCGAAGGCAAAAGAAAACCAACATTCCAGCTCACAGACGGGCAGAGAGCACAAACACTTGCTCCAAACGTGTGCTCTCTTCAGGCCGCCAGTGGGTTGGATGAGCCCCCAACTCTGATGTTACCCTCATCCAGAAATACCCTCCCAGACACCCAAACAACATCCAACCAAATATCTGAGCACCCCGTGGCCGGGCCACCACATAAAATCAACATACTTCTCACCAGAGACCATGCAACCAAGAGTGGAGCAAAGTAAGAGTACAGGAAAAAAAAAAAAAGCTGGGAATGGTTGTGCACGCCTGTATTCCCAGCTACTTAGGAGGCTGAGGCAGGAGGACTGCAAGTTCAAGCCCATCCTGGACAACATGGCAAGACTGTCTCAAAATAAAAAGGTGCTAGTTGCTGAGTGTGGTGGCGCACGCCTGTAATCTCAGCACTCGGGGGGATGAGGCAGGAGAATTGCCGAGAGTTTGAGGCCAGCCTGAATTACAGAGCAAGACCTTGTCTAAAAAAAAGGTGCTAGGAATGTAGCTCGGTATGAAGGTCTTGGGTTCAATCTCTAGTACCATTAAAAAAAAAAAGTGTCGAAAGAGAAAAAAAAACTCACCAATTCACCAACCTGGAATTATATATCTAGCAAAATTATCTTTTTAAAATGAAGAAGCAATAAAGACTCTCAGAGAAACACAAAAACAGGGACTTCATCAACCAGTAGACAGACCTGTCCTTCAGAGAGAGAGAAGTGATGTGGCTCTGCATTGTGCATCTGTAAAATAAGAGGACGCGCAGTCAGGAAGAAACGAGTGAGGCAAGTTTAAAGCTTTGGCTTTCTTATTCTCAGTTGACGTGATAGATGACTTTTCCAAAGAATTAGTCATAGCAGTGTAGCGTAGAGATAAACGCACAACAGCAAAGTGACACAGACAGCTGGGAGGAGTCAAGAATGGACAGATACAGCATATTCAAAAGTGGACTTAGATTGATTGTAAACATATTGTAAACTCTAAGCAACTACTACATAAAGAAGTATAATTGATATACTAATACAGAAGAGAATATGGAGTCATGTCATATAAAATGCTCAATACAGACTAAAGGAGACAGAAAAGGAGGCAAAGTCTTTCAAAGGGGAAAAGGAAGAGTCACTGCGACAAACAGGAGACAACACTAACTGAGGCCGAGAGATACTAATCTAGCAACAGGGCTGGGAGAGGGAGGGAAGGAGGGTGGTGGACGAAGAGAATGAAGACGGTTATGGCCCTGCACTGACCCCCAATGAATGCAAACATGTACTCATGAAAAATATAATAAACTGCTTTAAAGATGAATGGTCTAAACACAAAAATTAAAGACCAAGGTTGTTACAGCAGAGCAAAAGACCTAACTATACATTGTCCTAAGAGCCCGACTTTCAACGTAGACACAGAGTAAATCAAGGGAGAAAGCGCTTTCTGATGAACAGAAAGCTGTAGTAACTGCGCTGTAGACAAAGCTGACTTCGGAACAAAGCAAAATGAAGAGGGCTGGAGAGCCGCACTGCAGAGTGATGGCCGGATCGGTCCTCACGGACCAACATCCTGCTGAGCCTGCACCTAGCGGGGGTCACACGATGCCAGGCAAAGACTGACAGAACAGCAAGGAGAAACAGACAAGTTCACTGTGGCGGCAGAGATTTCAACAGCCCTTTTCGGGGACTGCAATTCAGCAGGTAGAAAATCAGTAATGACGCAGCTGAACCGAGGAGCACCGTGGATCAACTGAGTCTAATTGACATTTATACACTATTTCTTCCCACAAAAATAAAATACGCTTTCTCAAACTCACAGGGAACATTCACCAAGACAGATTATATTCTGCATCATTAAACAAACCTTAACAAATGTAAAAGAATAGAAATCCTACAAAGTGTGTTCTCACCACAGGAAAATTAAATTAGAAATCAACAGAAATAGAGTTAGAAACAAATAGAGCTAGAAAAAAACTGAACACATCTAAAGATTATGCAACGTGCTTTGGAGTAACATGTGTAAAAGAAGATCGAAAGAAATTTTAATATTTTGAATAAAATGAAAATTAAATACAAATACTTTTCAGTGAAAGTCAAAATTGCTGGAATGAAGTGAAAGCACTTGTCGGAAGGAAATTTATATCACTGAATGAGTATATTAGAAAAGAAAAAAACATCTGAAACCAACAACAGAAGTTTCCACCATAGGAAACTAGAAAAAGAAATTGAGTGCAAAATAAGATCTTCGTAAATGAAGATAAAGTGTCCACAGACTAACAGATTCAATGTTGTTAAGTGGTCAGTTCTCCCTAAATTGATCCATGAGAGCAATATATTAAAATCTCAGCCAGGTTTTTCAGTAAAAGTCAACAAGTTGATTCTAAAATTCATATGGAAATAACAACAACAACAAAAAAAAACCGAGAAGAGCCAAAAACTTTTGTAACAGAGGATTTGTGTACCCAGTCTCAAAGTTATTATGATGCTCCAGTGATCAACGCAAGGTTGTACTGGCATGGGGACAGGTATG
Organism: Hystrix cristata; assembly: GCA_004026905.1. Taxonomy (NCBI): domain Eukaryota; kingdom Metazoa; phylum Chordata; class Mammalia; order Rodentia; family Hystricidae; genus Hystrix; species Hystrix cristata. Next base: position 12,244 of record PVJO010030644.1, on the reverse strand, counting down.
TAGAGTTCTGGGACAGAACTGAGAATCTAGAAATAAAATCTTACAATTTGGTGACCTAATTTTCCACAAAGGTAAGGAGACAATTCAGTGTGGAAAGGACAGTCGCACAACCACAAGGGGGGAGAGCCACACAAAGTGAATTTACAACCTTCTCTCATGCCGCACATAAAAATTAACTCAAAAGGGGTCATAGTCTTAAATGTGAAAGCTAACACAATGAAACTTTTAGATGACCACATAGGAGAGAAATCTTTGAGAAACCTTGTGTTAATCTTTGACTCCAAAAGAAGAACCACAGGAGAAGAAACTGATAGACTGCACTTAATTAAATTTCAATATATTTGTGCTTTGATATATAACAAACTGAGTTAAATAAAAAGAACAACCACAGACTGGGATAAAATATTTACAAAACATAGATACGGACCTGTATCCATAATATGAAAAGAACCTTTACAGTAAGACAAACGATAAGGCGATAAGACAAACAACTCATTTAAAAAGTTGGTCAAAGACTTGAACAAATATTTCACTAAAAATGACAGATGAATAGCTAACAAGGATGTGAAAAGGTGCTCAGCTCAGCTGGAAGCGCAAATTAAAACCATAATGTGATTCCGCCACTTACTCGCCAGGGAGCTCCTAAAAAAGACATAAAAGCAAGTGCTGGTGAGGACGTGGAGAAACTGGGGCACTTGCACGTCACGGCAGAAATAAAAATAGCATACTTGCTCTGGAAAACATTTGGGTGTTTTTTTCACCCAAGTAAATATAAACTTCCCCAAGACCCTGAAATTTCATTATGAGGAATCCATCCTTAGTATGCGGAGTCTGTATAAAAGAAATGAAAACATTCCCATCCGATGACTTGTAAGTGTTCAGAATAGCATTGCACACAATAGCCAAAAAACTGGAAGTAATCCAAATATCTGCTGGGGACAGACAGACCGGAGCAGGCTCCCACTTCCGTGCGATCTTATGAGGCAAGAGAAAGGCTGGAACACAGGTACAGTCAGAGCATGAACGAGCCCCCAAAATGCTTTAAAAACCTGACACAAAAACATGATTCCTTTGTGTAAAATGTTCAGAGAAGGCAAATTACAGAGAACAGAGCAGGTGTCTAGGGGGTGGGAGTCAGCTTTCCCTACAAAAGAGCTCGCTTAACCCGCTTATGCCGCAGGTTGCAATTTTTTAATTTTTTGCAGGAAATTCATACTGTTACTAGAAAAATTCAAGGAACAAGAATTAGAAGAGAAAAATCTTTATTATGTCCCATTGTTTGTGGTGTTCCAGATATGGAACACTAGGCATAGACAGGCTAATGGCGTTTCAGGCTGATGGTGACGTTATAAAACTGAACTGTGCTGATGGTGGTCCAACAATATACAGCTATGAATTATTAAGTTGTACACGTCTAAGGGGTTGTATTTTAGGGTGTGTAAATTATACTTCAGCAAGGCCGCTGAGGGCTGGGGGTTGAGCTCAGTGGTGGAGCACTTGCCCAGCAACCACGAGGCCCCGAGTTCGACACCAAAACCAAAGCAACCCGCCCTGATGCCCGGGATGGAGCCCTAGAGGGAGGCGCGCCCCGAGTGCCAAGCCAAAGCCTGGCTGGGCCCGCCCGCTCCCGCGGCCTCCGGGATCTCTGGGACCACATGCCAGGCTCCCAGCCTCTCACGCGACGCCGTCGGCATCACTAAAAGGAAATATTTTTGATACCAGTAATGGCATAAAGCCAGCTAAGATAAATTTTATCTACGGTCTCGGCTCTTACCAAAAAGGTCATACTGCACAGGCAGCACACACACGTCTCTGAGCCCACTTCCCCGCGTGGATCCTGGATGACACTTTCTGCATACTGAGAACACCCGCTTATAAGGCATCCCCGAGGCTCGTGCCAGGTGTGTGAGTGTGTGCGCTCCCAACACCCGAGGTGGGAGAGGTGGGGTGGAGAGGTGTGTTTGCTGCTGGAGCTTTGTGTTTTATTTGGCTGACACATCTGTGAAGGGTGGGGCTTGACGTCATCACTTCCTCTGCCAGTTCTGTTTGCTGTTTTCGGTTTTGTATTTTTCTGAAGGGAAGAACTTTCTTTGGGGCTGCAGCTGGATGCCTTCAACAGAGTTCAGGCTGGCGTACTTCCTCCTCTTGCTTTCTTTTTTAGTCTGTATCCAGAATCAGCTGAGTTTTTCAGGGTCGATCCAGAATTCCTTAACTAGTCATTTCATGTTTCTTTACTCTTCTTTTTTCGGTATTTTTTTTTTTTTTTTTTTTTTTTTTTTTTTTTTTTTTTTTTTTTTTTTTTTTTTTGGTGCTGGGGTTGAACTCAGGGCCTTGTGTTTGCTAGGCAAGCACTCTAACCACTGAGCAAACCCCCACCCCTTTTTAAAATTTTCCAGACAAGGTCTTACTACGTAGGCCAGCCCGGCCTTGAATTCACTATGTAGCACAGTCTGGCCTCAAACTTGCAGCAACCCTTCTGCCTCGGCCTTCTCAGCGCTGGGATTACAGGCGTGCACCACCACACCCGGCCGTCTCTCCTCATTTCATGATTCTCATTCACTCCACACAGACGCTTACCATGCTGCTGTTAAGGGCAAAGGGCTGTCCTCCGTGCTGGGGGCACAGGATGGGAAGGAAGGACCGTGTCCCGCGGTAGCTCATAATGGAGTTAAAGGAAGAAGTAGACAGGGTGTGCCCGCAGCGACTCCAGTAGCGTCAGGTGTCAGAGGGACTGACGCCCTCCTCGGGGGTCTGGGGGGAGCCTCTGAGCGGGAACAATCGGGAGTCTTCATGGAGAAAGTGCTGCTTACACCAGGACTTAAGGGTGGACACGCTGTCAGCTGGCAGAGAAGGAAGGAAGACAGGAGACACGCGCCTGGCGACGCGAATGCACATAACCATCATTTCGCTAAAGCAGAACAGGCTCTGAGGATCAGGAGAGACGTCCACAGTCACTGCAGTCTCATTTCGCAGGGCGCTGAGCGCGGGTTACGACTCCCAGCTCTTCTCCAGACAGCGGGTCAAGCTTCCTCCCCGCAAACGGCGCTCTCCAAAAAGGCCAAATGGTGGAAAGCCTCTTGGTCTGCAGAACAAGCCTCCGCTGCTCTGCAGAACAAGTTGGAACTTTTCATAAGCGCGGTGGGTACTGATTTCTAAGTTTTAAAAAATCACTCTGACTAGTGTATGATCAAAAGGCAGGTAGGGAGCAGAGTCAGGAAGCTTCTGCAATAGTGCAGATAAGAGATCATGGTGTTTCAGCAAGGCTGAAGATGGAGAGAAACGGATGGATTGAGGGTGCATCATGGACATAGGCCAGGTTTGATGGTTTGATATGGAGGCTTGAAGAGAAAAAGGATGTCCAACAGGAAGTAGTTCGCGTAACTAATTGGATGAATGGTGGTGATATTTACTATGCTGGGCACGGAAGTCTCAGACCGGCATATGCAGGATGAAAAGCTTCTTAGATACAGCGGGATGTGGGCCGGGGAGAGATCTGGGCTGGAGATATAGAACTGGGAGGCATCACTCCGATCCTTTAAAGCAGTAAGGCCAGGGTGGGGTGTGGGGGTCTCACCTGCTGCAGAAGTGGAGCAGGCTGTAGCCAGAGAAGGACATTCCAATAGTGAGAGATCTAGAGAAACAAAGCAGAGCCAGTGACAGGCCAGGGCCACTGCTGTTCTGTTCTGACCATGACCAGCCCTGCTCACGACACTCCAAGATTCCTGTTGCCCACCTGCCCTCCCAAGAAAGTCTAACCCCTTAGCACAGTTTACAAGCTCCTTCACCACCTAGCCCTACCTTGACTTTCCGTGTCCAACTGCCCACTTCACTGTAGCACTTTAAAATCGTGTTATGATTATCTGAGTAGGTATCAGCCTCTGTTATTAGAAGTAACTTAAAGAGAAGGGTTATATCATTGTAATACCTTGGTACTTGCAATGCCTGGCACATAGGGGTGCTTATCAAGGAAGGAAGAAAGGGGAGAAGGGAGGAAGGGAGGGAGCGAGGGAGGGAGGCAGGGAGGGACGGATTCTTTTAGTAAGATCCTTCTTTCAAAGAACAGCGCATGTCAGTTAGCATGGTGTCATTGTCCCTGACATTTTGAAGATTGGCAAAATCTGGGATAAAATGAAAAGAGCCCCATCTAGAGGTAAAAGGATGCCAGAAGGGACCTATTCTGAAGGTTTTCTGTTTTTGTTTTGTTTTCTCAGAATATAAACCATTGCCTGGGTGTCTTAGTTACTTTTCCCCTGTTGCTGAGATAAAATACCCGACACCCAAAGTTAAAGGAGGAAAGGTTTATTTAGCTCAGTTTGTAGAGGTTTCAGTCCATAATTGGCTGGATCCAAGGAAGGGTGGCAGGGCAGACGGGCAGAAGGCAGCAAGGCAAGCAAGAGACCGTACCAGCTTCTTTCTGCCCCTTGTATCTTATCCAGGCTGCCGGGATTAGGGCGGTGCCAAAGCAATCAGTGGACTGATTGAGTAATCACATGCCCTTAATCCCAGCATCACACGCTCTAGATCCAGCCACCTCTGCAAAGGCCCCACCTGTGACCGCATGAGGCTTTGGGGGGACATCGAGACACACAATATAACATCCCCTTGGCCCATCCAGTACTCATCCCCAAGACCTAAGCCAGGTCCCGTTTCATCAGGGCACAAGGATCCTCAAAGAGTTAGCTAGTCCAGCCACCTCTGCAAAGGCCCCACCTGTGACCGCATGAGGCTTTTGGGGGGACATTTAGGCACAAACCATAACACCAGCAAAGCTACAAGTTACTCACACCAGAATCATCATTTTAAGAAGCAACGAATAATAACAATATCTAGAAATCAGTCCAGATGCTTTACAGGAAAATCGGAACGAGAGCCCGTTGAGCCGCCTGATGTCTGAACTCACAGGGTGTGAGCGTCTTACCCTGCTACAGTGACGCCCCGACTGCTGTCAGACCTCGTGTACGTACTAGGAAGCACTCGCCCCTTTCACATCACAGCCTGTCAGGGATGAACTGACGCGTCTGTGCTTGTGGACGTCATTGCGTCCATCTCTGTCCTTCCAAGACAAAGGAAAAGGCCCGGCTGAGTGTGGGACAAACCCTGCACTAACGTGACAGATGTTCCGACAAGCCAGCTCCACATCTGTCTGCACGTCACAGAGTCCAAGCACCGCGCAGCTGCAGCCAGCAACTCCACTGACTGCGCACTGTCGGCCAGAATTGCTGTCCGCTATTGTCTGAGTGGTTTGCTCTTGCGATTTAACAACGAAGAGAGAAAATGATGGGACGTGGGCTGCAATTTAAACACTGTACTTGTGTCCACATGAAATATCACTGCGGAAGGTATTTTTATGTTCCTGCTTTTATGTTAGGTCCCTTGTTGCAGGAAACACGCGTGCTGGGCTCGGCCGCAGAGCCCTGAGTTCCACTCGCTTGTGGAGAAAAGACTTCCACAGTTCAGTTCAAACCGCGAGTAGCACCTTCCGGAGAAGAAAGTGGAACGTGAGTGAAAAGACCGAACGCCATCCCTGCTGCGCGACCTCCAGCAAGCCCTGCCCTGCCTGAAAAGCCAGGTGGGGAGAGTTTCTACTATATTCCTTTCAGAGAACAAATGCGATGAACAAATGAAATAATGCACGTGAAAGTATCTTCTATTTTAAAGAGCATTTTTTCAGGCATAGTTTGTACACAAGGAAATTCACAGAGCGCGAGTGTACAGCTCAAGAGTCTGGTGTTACTCACACTCCAGTTGAGACCCAGAATATTCCCACCACCCCAGCAAGCGACGCACGCCCGGGACGCCCAGCCCTGCTTCAGAGGCAACACACCTTCGACTTTTTTCCCTACAAGCAATTTCCTACCTGTTTAAGAAGTTCATTTTCCTTCCCCTTTCCAATTTTCTTCCTTTTATCTCTTTTTGTTACCTTGCTGTACTGCTGAGGACATCCAATATATTGTTGAGGAGGAGTGCAGAGAACTGACATTATCGCCACAATTTCCAGGAGAAGACACACAGTTGTTTACTGTAAGAATGATGCCAGAAGTCGTCAGACGTGGTGGTGCCCACCTGCGGTCCCAGCAGCTGGGAGACTGAGACAGGACGATTGCATGTTCAAGCCCAACCTGGGCAACTCGGCAACTGGGAAGACCCTGTTTTCAAAAATAGAAAGGGCCGGGGATCTATCGCAGCGACGGCCCCATCTGCAGCACTGGGCGTGGGGTGGGTGGAAAGGGTGATGTGAGGGTCCACGATTAGTTCAAGGAAGATCCAATCTAAAGTTGGCTCAGAGTTTTCGTCATGAAAGAGTTTTGAGATTTTCTCAGTCCTTTGTCTCCGTCCAGTGAGATGGTCACAGGGTGTTGCTTTTTGCCTATTTAAGTGGTGGATTCCATTGCTTGATTTTCAAAGGTTAAATTAATCTCACGCCCATGAGATGAACCCTACTGTATCGTAAAATTCATATTGCTAGATTTAACTTGCTAATATTTTGTCAGTATTTTGCTCATAAAGGATATTGATAGCTTTCTAGTAGTAACTTTGGTGTTGGTATCAAGATCGTGCTGGATTTATAAAATGAGTCAGGAAGCAGTCCTTCTCTTCCACTTTCTATAAGCACCTGTGTAGGACTGTATTATTTCTGCCTTCAGTATTTGATAGAATTCACAAGTAGAGACATTTGGGTAGGAAGTTTCTGGATAAGTTTTAAATTATAGATTAAAAATTTTAAATATAGAGCTTTTCAGTTTATTTATTGTTGAATGGGCTTTGCCAGTTTGCATTTTTCAAAGAATTTCTCATTTCACTTAAGTTATCAGATTCACTGGTAGAAAACTGTTCATAAGATTCCCTGGCTATTCTTTTAATGTCTGTAGACTCTGTAGCGTTGTCCCCTTCTTCATTTCCAACACTGGTAACTTGTGTCTTCTCTCCTTTTACTATATCAGGCTTATTAGTTTTACTGATTTTTTCGACGAGTCTGCTCTTGGTTTTATTAAACTTTCTTTATTGCTTTCCTATTTTCTGTAACATCGATTTATACTTGTATTCTTATTATTTCCTTCTTCTTGTTTACTTCAGGGTTAATTTGTTTTTTTTGTAGCTGGTAAGGTGGAAAATAAGATTATTAAACTTTTTTGTTTTCACATATGATCAGTGAAATATTTTTCTCTGAACACTATTTTAGCTGTATCTCATGAATTTTAACATGTGCATTCTCATTTTCTCTTAATTCGAAGTAGTTTCTAATTTTCTTTTTAATGTCTTTTTGACCATGAGTTATTTAAAAATGTTTCATTTGCCAACTATTTAGGGATTATTCCCCCATTTATTATTTCTGTTTTGGCCAAAGAACATACTCTGTATGACTTCAGTTACTTAGAATTTATTACAACTAATTTTATGGTTCAGTGTATGGTCCATCTTGGTGAAAGTTTTATGAAGATTTAAAGAAAATATATATTCTGCCCTTGTTGGATGGAATGTTCTAAAATATCAATGAGTCATCCTGCCTGATACTCTTCCATGGCCTTGTGATTATTTTCTACTCGTTTCATTGTTACTGAGGGGGAGGGCTGACTTTGCCAACTCTAATTGTGTATTTGCCTATTTCTCCTCTCGGTTCAATCAGATATTGTCTCATCTGTTTTGAGTGTTAGCTGGGCTGTGTACCTTTGCAATTGTTTGTCCTCTTGGTAAATTCACCTCTTTATCACTACAAATGCCCTTGTTTATCTTTGACGATAGTCCTAGTTCTGAAACACACATCGTCTATTACTTACTGTCACTCTAGCTTTCTTTCAATTAGTGTCTGCATAATATAGTTTTTTCAAACTTTATATTTTTCACCTGTCTGTGTCTTATACATAAAAAGTAGGTTTCTTGAATATGGAATATTGTTAGGACTTGCTTTTTTATTCACGTTAACAATCTCAGTGTCTTCATTCAGTAGTTTAGACATTTACACTTTAATTCCTCTGAGTTTAAATTTACCATCTTGCTACCAGTTTCTATTTGTCCCAGCTATTCCTTGTCCCATTTTAGCTCATTTCTATCCTTCTTTTGAGTTAATAATTTTCATAATTAAATTTTATTTCCATAACTGAATTATTATTCCTCTTGATTGTAAGTTGTTTCAGCATTTCTCAGTTACTCTTTCTTGTTGCTGAGACAAAATACTCAACTCCCAAAAATTAAAGGAGGAAAGGTTTGTTTAGCTCACAGTTTGTAGAGATTTCAGTCCACAGCTGGCTGACTCCAAAGCAGGATGGCACGGCAAAAGAGCATCGCAGAGGAGGAACAGCTCATCTCAGACAGAAAGCAGCAAAGCTGCTAAGTAGCAAAGAATCAGCAGCAGGCCTGCCTTCTTTGTGTCCCTGTGTGTCCATCTGGGCTACCTGCCCTTTGGATCGTGCCACCCACATTCAGGGCCTTCCCATTATCCACACCCAGAACTGTGTCCAGTCAATCAGTGGACTAATATAGTAATCACACATCCTTAATCCCAACATCACACACCCTAGATCCAGCCACCTCTGAAAAGCCCCACCTGTGACTGCATGAGGCCTTGGGGGACATCCGGACACAAGCCACAGTGTTTGTTTGTTTGTTTGTTAATTTAACTTGGGCCAGTGGGTGGAAAAAGAGCCTGTGAGGAAGACAGGGAGAATTTGGGCCACCAGAACCTCACTCAGGGACAGAAAGTGGCAGATTGGGAGCACAGTGTTTACAATATTCATTTCTAATTTTTCATAATCTACCTTACATAATATACCTCTTCATTTGTAGAACATAAAACACTATGCTTCCACTTTCCCTTCTTTCCTTTGCTTTATTATTGTCTTACATTTTACAGCTACATATTTATAAACATCATGATGTATTTTTATTTTTGCTTTAATCAGTTAATCATCTATATAAAAATTTTTAAAATGAGAGAAGCTATCTTTTATAATCAATCACCCACATATTTTCCATCTTCAGCATTCTTCCTTTTATAGATACAAATTTTCATTTATTATCACTTTCTTTTGCTTGAAGGATTTAATTTAAGATTACTTAAATCTTGAAGGGTTGCTAGTGATGGTTTCTTATTGCTTTTAATTATCTGAAAAAAATACCTTAATTTTATTTTTTTCTCTTTTTAAAATTTGGGTAAAGGGGCTGGGGATTTAGCTCAGCAGTTAGAGTGCTTGCCTAGCAAGCACAAGGCTCTGAGTTTGATCCCCAGTACCAAAAAATAAAAAAATAAAATAAACTGTGGGTAAAAGGAACATAAGATCTACCTTCTTAATGAACTTTAAATGCACAATACTCTACTGTTAACTATAGGCACAGCGTTGTGTAGTGCATAGTTGAAACATTGTCCCATTGAGTAGCGACCACTTTCTACTGCCCTAAGCCTTGGCAACCGCCGTTCCTCTCTGCTTGTAAGTGTTTGGCCATTTGGTACCTCATTTCACGTCAGCTTTCATTCATGTTGTCACACATAGTACTGTTTCCTCCTTTTTAAGCGTGAATAATATTCTAGGACACACACAACAACAACACATTATATGTACACACACCCCCCAACACATACGCAATGACATTTTAGAAAATCCGCTCATCTGCCGATGGTTGTGGTTGTTTCCACATCTTGGCTGTTGTGAGTAGTGCTATGATGAACATAAGGATGCTACTCTCTCTTTGAGATCTTGCTTTCAGTTCTTTCGAAAATACCCAGAAATGGTATTGCTGTATGATATTTCTATGTTTAATTTTTGAGGACTTTCTATATTGTTTTCCACAGCAGCTATTTTTCATTCCCACCAATAGTGTACAAGAATTCCCAAGTCTCCACATCCTCACTGATACCTTTTCAAAAAGTAATAGTCATCCTAACCAGTGTGACTTGCTATCTGGCTGTGGTCTTGATTCTCATTCCCCTAAGTAGTGATGTTAAGCGTCTTTCCACACACTTGTTGGCCACGCGTATCGTTTTGGAAAATTGTCTCTTCAGCTCCTTTGTCCATTTTAAATTGGGTTAACGATTCAGATATTGATCCAGGTGCATGGCTCGCAGATAGCCTCTCCCATTCCACACTTTGCCTTTTCTCTTTGTTGTTTCCTCTACTGTGCAGAAGCTTCTCAGTCTGTTGCAGTCCCACTTGCCTGTTTGGTTTTGTTTGTGTTTTGGTGGCAGTATCTCTGTCCTAGTTATTTTTCTCTCGTTGCTGGAACAAAATACCAGACACCCAAAGTTAGGGGAAGAAAGGTTTATTTGGCTCACAGTTTGTAGAGGTTCAGTCCATAGTCAGCTGGGTCCATGGCAGACAGCAGAAGGCAGCTAGGTAAGCAAGGGATGCAAGCAAGGGGGCTAGCCAGCTTCTTTCTGTACCTTATATCTTATCCAGGCTACCTGGCTTTAGGGTGGGCAGTACTCCCACCCTTAATCCTAACACCCTTAATCCTAGAGTTACATCCTCGATCCCAGCAGAACTATGCCAGACCAATCAGTGGACTAATTCAGTAATCACACACTCTAGATCCAGCTACCTCTTACCACGTGAGGCTTCGGGGCACATCTAGACACAAACCATAACAATCTCCAAGAAATCATTGCCACGACCAGTGTCACGAAGCTGGTACTCTGTACTTCCTTAGAGGAGTTTCACTGTACCTGGTCCTACGATTAAGTCTGAAATCTACCACGAGTTGATGTTTTTGTGTGGGGCGAGGCAGAGGACTTTTTGTTCTTTGGCATGTGGCCGTCCAGTTTTTCCTGCATGAATTGTTGAGCAGACTTCCGTTTCCCAAGTGTGTATTCTTGGCACCTCGTTAGCTGCAGGTGTTTGGGTTGATGTCCAGGCTCTCTAGTCTGTTCCACTGGTTTGGTGTTTAATTACTGCAGGTCTGTAATATATTTTGAAGCCAAGAGATGTGACGACTCCAGCTCTGTTTTTCTTTTCCAAAATTGCTTTGGATGTGCAGAGTCTTCATGGCTCCAATGGATGTTAGGGCTCTTTCTCCCCCTGTATCTTAAAAAATTGCCATGGGGATTTTGATGGAGAGGGCATTAAATCTGTAAATTGTGCAGGGAGTGTGGGCATTTTAATAATAATAATTCTTCCAGCTCAATGGCACAGGAGCCCTTCTGTTTATTTGTGTCTACATATTTCATCCACGTTTTATGGTTTCCAGTATACAAGTCTTTTGTCTCCTTAGTTGTTTATTTCTAAGGTATCCTATTCTTTTTTGATACTATTGTAAGTAGAATTTCTTAATTTCTTTTTCGGAAAATGTGTCTTTAGTATATAGAAATACAAGTGATTTTTGTATGGTTGTTTATTTTGTGTTTTGCAATTTTACTCAATTTATTTGTTCTAATAGTTTTTTGTGTGTATGTTCAGTCTCTAGGGTCTCTACATAAATACCCAGATCATGTCATCTACAAATAGAAATAATTTTACCTCTTCCTTTCCAATTTGTGTGACTTTTATTTCTTTCTTTTGCCTAATGTATCAGTTTGACTTTATTTTTGAAAGCTTGTTCCCTAGTTTTTAAAAATCTTTTCATTAAAGATATTGCATGTCTTCTGGTTTGAGTAATTTCTAATAAGGAATCTGTTGTCATTTTTTTTTGTTCTGCTCAACCAGCGTGTCTATTCTGTGTAGTTTTCCTTATGTTTACACTGTTTGTTGAGATTCTTTAACTGACATTTGCTGCGATTCTTTTTTTTTTAACAATTTATATGACTTTTATTTAATAAAACCACATATTTACAATTCAAAAAGTCCTACTTTGATATACTTTGCTAAATAAGATTAAAGGTTAACTGTACAAGCAATTAAAATATGGTATGTAGGAAGTGTTACCAGGTGTTTTCTACCAGCAAACCATTTAAAAGTCAAAAACTGAGCAGTTACAAATTACTTCAGGGCGCACACTGTTCCCAGATGAGACCACAGGGACCAGAGGAGGGCGAGGTGCAGGGCCTGACCTGAAGGCCAAGAGGCACCAAGCCGGGGGCAGGAAGTGGCCTTGAGCTCCGCAGGGCGGTGTCTTGGTGTCTGTTTCCAGTCTGGCTACAGGGTGAGGACGTAGACCGCACGCTGTCCTGGGCCAGCACCCTGTGCCCAAGGGATGGGGACATTCAACTCCTGCAGTCCCTGAATGGGCCGCAAAGCCTTGTCTGGACTAAAGATGTGGTCAGTGCTCCAGACTGGCAAGGAGTCCTGTTCACAAACGCAGTGCACACCCAGACTCGTGT
>PVJO010030643.1:0-15247 GCA_004026905.1 Hystrix cristata | reverse complement strand
AAAAATGTATACATGCCTCAGTATATCTGTACTGTGATCCGATAACCAGTAAAACAAAAACATGGGTTTGTATGCACACTTAACACTGCACCTGGACATCCAATTCAACAAACAGTAACCACCTTGTGACGTGGATGATTCTAACCTAACGGTGTACAATTCTCTTTAGTCACTATTTGTCCTCCAAAGAATAGAAAGATGCTATTTAAGACCAAAAACTTGCAACCATGATTTGAAGCAGAGTTTTAGACAGAAAGCAGTCACTCACCGGTGTGCACATAAACTGTTCAGGCGAAGTCCATACTTCTCCTCAGCAGATAACCCATCCGCCAACAAGTCGAAGACAAGAAAATTGCTCTGGCCAAGAGGCTGGGACACGAGTCTGGATTTCTCTAGCATATAGGTATGAATTCTGGCTGGTAAAGAAAAGTGACTCTGTTAAATGGCATTATGAGTTCATCCCCATGCACTTACGTGCTAATTAGCTGTAAGAGATAATAATGCAGCTTCTTTTCGAATGCAGATTTAAAAAAATAAACAGACTTTATTTTTCAAAAATATAACAAATAGTTTTATTCTGAGATATGGGATGCCTATTTATGAGTTATAAGATCTCTACACAATGCAAGTCACATTTCCTTCATTGATCAAGTATATTTACATGCTCTTTAAATGCAATGGTTTTCTCTTCTAGAACAGTTCTAGATTTAGGCAGGTCAAGCAGAAAGTATAGAGAGCTCCAAGGTACTGCTTTCTCCCTCCCCAAACCACTGTTCTCTCCCTGCTGACGCCGTGTATTCGCGTAAACACGGCCTAAAATTGAGGAGCCAGTGTGCGCACACCCTGAGTAGCTAACCCCATAAGCCCCTGGCTGGGTCAGAGTTCACGCCGTGTCACACAGGTCCAGGGTGGGGGCTTAAAGGCATGTGTGGGTGCAGATCTACCACTGCGGCAGTTCCATGCTAGGGGCACTTGGGTTGTGGAATTGGGTGGTGATTGCAGGTTGAGGTCTTTTACAATTTCCGTGCCTTTTTCTTCTTACATTTTTGGCTGAGAACGTTTTCTGTTTAATATTAATAATATTCACCCTGAAATTATGCACTGCTCATGAGAATATGTTTTAAATCTATGCATGTGTGACATAAACGGCCTGGACTGTTTCCTTCCATTGTTTATTATCTTCCAGTAAAAAGTACATGGTGGGAAGGACAGGCTGGGAGGTCCTCGTATTTCTGTGCCTGGGGACAGGGATGGCTGTGCCCACTGGTCCTGGCCATGCACACGTTCCCTTCCAGCAGTGTGCAGTGCCTCATGGAGCAACACCTGTACCTTTTGTCCAAATTTAAAAGCTGCATAATAATTAATCAGCCTAGTTAGTTCATCTCACAGAGTGGATGCAGTCACTTTGGATTAGCAGGATTCAGATCAATAGGAGGTCAGAAAAGGAAGTCTTAAAGGAGATGTAAAGACGCAAACTCAAACAGCCCCCAACACATACTGCTTCAAACAGGCGAGACACAGCCCCTTCTTCTGTGTGTGAAATGAAACTGGACCAACACAGGACAGAGGTGAGTTTCTAGGAGGTTCCAGACTCTGGCATGTGCATGTCCACACACCAATGGGAATTGTCTACTGATTTCCTGAGTTCTCAAGATGTGTATGTTTTCAAAACCCTTTATGTCAGAAATCTCCTTGTTAGAAATATACCTGTAATCTTCCCTATGATTGTTTCTCAAGTTTTATACTATGAAAGTACACTGCGGGGTAGATCTGACATAATAGGAATATAAACATTTTCTAGAGCAATGCTGATTTGTGTTCATTTTGAAAGGAAGTGGAGGAAATAAATTCCCCTCCCCTCCAAGAAAGGAGAATTCCTGCCTTGTCCTTCCTATGATCCCCTGAAATGCCCCACACCCACTCCCATTCTGTCCCACTCATCCACCCTACGCTCATAAACAGGCTGGGTCTCTTCCCAGGAAGCCCAGTGGGCCCTCAGTGGGCAGTCTCCAAAGCCACTCTGTTGACCAGTATCAGCGGGTGCTTCCTCTTGCCTCTGTTTTTATGACTCCCGAGCATACCCAGCTGAGGCAGGGTGAACCCCAGGGGCTCCTGCTAGGAAGCAAACCTTGGCTTCGGCCCCGGCATCTCAGGCTGCCAATCTGCACACCATGACTCTGGGAAGATGCAAACATCCCAGATGTTTCTCGTTTCTTCACTTCAAGAGGAGGAGCTGCTACAGAAACACCTGTTCGAGGGCAGGTGCGCCTGGTGGGACACCACCCGTTAGCTCTCTTCACTCCTGCATGGGAGCGCAGTGGCTATCTCCACACCCTGGTGGCCGGCAGCAAAGGACTCTGCTCTTCACCTGAGCCAAGATGGAAGCACGCACTCTGAGGCTTCTAAACAGGTGTCCAGCGAAGCGGGTCGTGCTGAGGATGACTGACTGTAATAATGAAGATGATTATTCGTCACTTTTTTGTATCTGGTGCTTATACAGGGCTGGTCCATTTCCCCAGGCCTTCACCAGCAGGCTTTACGGGGAAGAGCGAGAAAAGCAAAAGATTGCACCGATACACTGTCCCTCCTCCCATGTAGCACACAGGACAGCAGAACGCTGTGTTTCTTGGGATGCAGCGACCTTCTGTGGGTCCTTTCGGCAGTTTTTGGTGAGCAGTCTTCTCTTCAATAGTAAATATCCTGGAAGAAAAGATCGCTTTGTAGATTGAAAAATGATCATTCTCTGAGATTCACCTGGGGTAAGGCGAACCAGTCAGTTTTGGGCCTCGAGGTGCCCAGCAAGATCTGGAACTGAGTCCTGCACGTTTCCAGAACCTCCCTGTCAACAGGGCAGATCATGGTGGTGGCTCCCAGGACACTGGTCACAGTCATCTTGTCACCTGGCCTTTACCCTTTGCAGACGTGGCTACATTAAGCCCTTGTAGTTCCTACTAGACTGAGAAATGGCTCAAAAGTGGCTTATGTCCAAAGTGAAACAGCGGAAAGGCATGCAGGTGAGTGTAGATTCAGTCTTCTAATCTTACAGTTGAGAAAAGAGGACACATAACATTCATCCCATGGCCCAGCTGAGATTCTACAGGAGCCCCTTTTCCATCAGAGCGGCCTCGAGGACTGTGGGAACTTGATTTCTACTTCCTGGGAGCAGGTGAGCTGGAAGTCGACTGAAGTCGCTGACAGAGAGCCACTCAGGGTGCCGGGGGATGAAGATGTCCTCGCACACTTTTGAAGATCATCAACAGCGAAGCCATTTGCTGATGACAGAATGGAGTGAATCTGCCAGAAGATCACCCCGCTCCAGACCACAGTTCTGTGTATTTCACACAAATCTGTGCGTGTGGTCCGAAGTGAACACCAACTCTGTTTCCATTCCCACAAAAGGAAAGGAGGGGACGGGGTCGGGCGAGGGGGCCCTGGGGCCGTGGTGACCATCACCGCCTCTGCACTAACAAGTGGGTTTGTACGGCACCTGGTGGAAGCCTCTGCACTCTCAGATGAAGATAACAATAAAAACACCAGGATGGAGACAGCGGTCCTGGCCAATGAGTCCAAGTCCCAGATGAAACGTACCAGGTGGCTAAAACTAGGGCTCTTTTTTTAGGCAGTGTTTTCCTTGTCCTTGTATGCCGACTTCCTATACACTCATTGGTGGGGTGACAGTAGGATGTTATAGAAGTCATTCAATTGTGAAGTCTGCCATACACACATGCGGGAGACAGGAATTACCTTCTTTTAAATAAATGTTCAGATGGGAAAAATACTGGGTCTAAAGCTATCCCAGAATGTTATTTATTAATTACATTTTCTCCAAAACGGAAACAATCTTAACTTTTCTATAGCTGGCACTCCATAAAACTAAGACTGATATTTTCTGTTACAATTTGTGGTTTGGTCTCTGACAAAAGAAATGTCATTAAATCATAAAAGTATCACTAATATTGAAAATAAAGAAAACATACGGCTTCTATCAACCTTAAATTAGTATGATCACACTCCCGTCCAATAAAATGGTAACAACTATTTTGTGCATGTTGATAATGTGAGGAAATACAGTCTTCCTTCAGAAACTCTGTCTCCCACATTCACTCAACCTGGCTTTACATCACAGCCTCACTGCAACCTGGTTAACTATTTTAGTGAACATTAACATTCAGAAGACTTTTACATGAGAGTCGATATGAACGACTTACCTCTCTTTAAAAATGGTATAGTTTCATGCATCTTTTTAAATTCTTGGTAACAGATTGTTCAAAAGTATCGCATTTACCTATAGCTTCTTGAAGTGCTCAATGCCGATTTTTCTGAGAGGGGACGATATCACTCTTAAAAAGGACATAGTTTTGGAAAAGTTTTGGAAAAGAAAGTCTTCCCTCACTTTCTGTTGCAGGCTGAACTGCATTCCACAAAACGGTCCGTCGAGGTCCTCATCACAGGCCCTGTGGATGGACCTCCTCTGTGCAGAGGTGCTGAAACGCAGAAATGCACGAGATGGGCTGTGCTAACCCCACAGGACTGCTGTCCCAGAGGGAGGGGTGGGGAGAACACTGTATCCATGGAGCAGAGACTGGAGTGAGGCATCTTCAAGTCAAGGGACCAAAGGACAGACCGTGAGTGCTGGGGACTGGAGACAGGCTAGGAACCATCTCCTTGGGGACGTCAGCAATGAGCCACGGCTCTGCAGCCCCCGTAGTCCAAACCTGCAGCCTCCAGGGTGCTAAGATCCCGTGTTCTTGCTCTTTCTGCTCTGTGATTGCTTGTAGCAGCCGCTCTGGGGGCTGACGTGTTCCCACAAACTCGCACGTCCAACTCCGTTGCCTCTGAGCCAGTGGTACCCATGGACAAGTCCATGCTGCCAAGTCCTGTGGCTGGATCCAGGACTGTGGGACCACCCGGGCTTCACCTTTGTACTCAGATGCCGGGGGCAGGTGTGGCCCTGGGACGTCTTAGGACATCCAGTCCCAGGTCCTGTCTAGGCAGCAGGTGATGAGCACTCTGGGTGTGGCTCCGCCCGCCAGTTGCCACGGCAACCCTGAGGGCAAGCGGTGGGAGTTCTGGGGATGCAGGGAACATCTCCAGCTCCTTGAGGTGCACACAGCACACCCTGAGTTCGGCCCTTCCACCTGGCACACAATATGCAAGGAAACCACCCTAGTTCCCCCAAATCTCCTTTTCCAGTGCGAACACTTTCCATAAACACGCACCTGGCCACTTCGCTCTTCTGGAAGGAATCCTCTGGATACATCACTTTTCTCTTCCTCTTAAATACAGGAAGCAAGGGAGTGCGCTCCCAGGCAACCATTTAGGGTACTGTGTGTTCTTGAGACCCAAGCCCATCACTCGGTGTACTTCTGTTAATGCGTCTCGAATGGCACCGGCTTCCTCCCACCGAGCAGTGGTATTGCTCTCGACTTTAAAAACCCACAAAGAGAGTCCCAAAGCGTTTGGCACAACAGGAAGCCATGAAACCTACAGAGGTGAGCGGAGTGAACGGGTGTGAGTCAGAAGACAACGAGCAGAAAGCAACTGGAGAGAGCTGCGCAGGGCCCGAGTGCCAGCTTCCTCCGGAGAAGATTCCACACAGGCACACGGGATGCCGACTCATGCTGAGTTGTACTCACAGCTCCTGCAGGACTCGGGGGCACCTTGGGGCCTTGCACGATGCCGAGTTCATGGCTGTGAACATGTGTGAGCATCACCCCTTGGTGTGCTGCCTGGCAAGCTGCAGGCTGGTGGTGCTTGTGGGTTTGCCTGTGGTGTAGTCATGCAGACTGCATGCTAATGGGCTGGGATGTGCAGGAGGCCCGGCAAGAGCCTCTGCAGCTGTCCAGTTCATTTTAATTTGTGTCTATAG
Organism: Hystrix cristata; assembly: GCA_004026905.1. Lineage (NCBI taxonomy): Eukaryota > Metazoa > Chordata > Mammalia > Rodentia > Hystricidae > Hystrix > Hystrix cristata. The sequence continues at coordinate 9,378 of PVJO010030643.1, read as the reverse complement.
TTATTTCTAACATGAATGTTCCTGAAGAAAAAGACACATTAGCTCGGCCAGATCAAAAAAAGGAAAGCTAGAGGGGTAACAGATAACACCGTCAAAAGCCACTTACTCCTCTCCGCTTGGTACGAGGCAGACTGAGGAAAAATGTCACTGTAGCGCCGTCCCAGCCGGACCTCTGACCTCCGTCCCGGGACAGACTCGGGTTAGTCGGGGCGGCCTGGGAAGCCATGCTGACGCTCCCGGGTCACAGCAACAGCACGCGGTCCCAGGGCACGAGGCCAGCGCCTTCCAGGTGCCGGCTTCCTGTGCCTGGGACTTCCTGTCCCCCGAGGCCGTTCGGCCCCAACAGCTGGTCACTCAAATCCAGCCAGACAGCAAACTGTGCTCCTTGCTGACAGCAGATCCGGGCCTGTCCCGGGTAGGAGCGTGTATGCTGTGTCCAGGTTGGGGCTCAAGATGTCCCCTCGTGAAGTCTTCCTGGACGTGGCCTTTAGGACTCAGCCTCAGGCTAACGGTAAAGACAACCTTCCTACCACAGAACTTAAACTTCACATCGGAAACAATTGTTTCCCATTCTTCCTTTGCATATTACTCATTGAGTCCCATTTAGTAAAAATTTGGTTTCTACCTACTCTTGCTACGAAATAAAGCTTTCTTTGTTTCTAAATGTTATGATTTGATCAAAAATACCCTGCAAAAGGCTCATGTGTTCACAGGTGGGGATTTTGGAGGGTGACCAGATCATGGAGAAATTCAACATATTAATACACTGATGACTTCATAGCGAACGTGCCAGGAGGTGGAGCCTTGCTGGAGGCGGCGGTCACTGGGGACATGTCTCGGAAGGGCATGTCTGGTCCCAGCCCCCAGTCTCTCTCTGGCTCTCCACCTGCTCTCTGGTCCTCGCTATGGCTTCCTGCCGCCACTTCCTTCCACCATGATGTTTCTGCTTGGAGCTGGCCAATCACCGTGGACTGAGCCCCCTAAAATCACGAGCCAAGATAATTCTTTCCTCCTTTTGGTGTTTTCCTGAGAAACCTGGTCAGCAGTGAAAAGCCAACGAACACTAAACTACAATCAAAACTAACTTTCCAGAAAGGAAGGTAGAATAACTTGAAAAAGCTAAATGAAACTGAGTGCTTTCAAAAATCATTTATAATCAGCAAATGTTGGTGAAAGCTCTTACAAAAGTTTTTAAAGTAGGTGATTCCTCCAAGCAGATTAGGCATTCCATCTATAGTTGTGTTTGTATTATTAATTTGCATGATGGAAAGATGTAAAATCCTAGGTGGGTTTTAAGTTAGCTGAATTTTAAATGAAGAATTTTCATAAAATACACATTAAATATTTAAATCAAACAAGAGATAGGTTCTGTTTCAGTTTTGTTTGGTGATTATTTTAATGTTTTGATTTATTCTAATTCAGTCAATTTAAAAGTACAGACTCAGTTTTATTTGAAATAGATTTCACTGTGTATTGAGTGAAGTAATTAAATAAAGTTGATTTACTTGAATATTTGAGTTTGCTTTCATGTTCAACACATATGATTCCCTTCAGATATTCTGGCTTGGATTGGTTTGATGTCATGTAGTTTATACAGTAATCGTCTGAAAAAGGTGCACTCTGCATTTGAGAATATTCTTATCCGTGTGCTTGAGTCTCGATCCTTCTAACAGGATGATAAAATCTTTCCAAGATGTCCAAGGCAGTTCATAAGCACGTCCCCAAGTAAGAACAGGCTTTTTCCTCCCTCTGATGGCTCACTGTTGGCCTCTCTCACCATGTGCCTCCTGAGAGGGTGCTAGAAGGTGAAACTGGTCCTCAGGGTCCCCTCACCCACACTGCCCACTCTCCAGCTATACACTTACCTCCAGTCACCTGCCTCTTCCTCTCACAGAACTGTACTTCCAAATACTTTATGAAGCAGCTGGATAGGTCATTGAGCGGTGTCCTGGCATGTCCAAAAGCTTCTAAGATGCACATGACCTGCAAAAGAAAAGAAAATTTCTATCAAACTACTCACTTAAAAAAATAAAATTGGGGAGTAGTAACAAAGGTGCAGAGAATTCTCCATTATCTGTAAGAGCTCTATCTATCCCAATCTGTCTGTCTATCTATTGTGGTACTGGGGATTGAACCGAGGGCCCCTGCTTTTTAAAAACTTTATTTTGAGACAGAGTCTCAATAAGTGTCAAGTTGCTCAGACCGATCTCTAATCTGAAATCCTTCTGCCTCAGCCTACTAGAGTTCTGGAGTACAGGCATACACCACCATGACTGAATAATACTTTTAATACATGTTGAATTTTTAATATGACTCTGTCCAAATGCAAACTCTCAGCATACAGTATCTCAAAGTGTAGCCACTGTTAATAAAATGACTTGCAGGTTACTGCACTACATCCTGACTCCACCTAAGTGGAGGAAATCTACATACAGACACACACACGTGCACACACAATTAATGTTATTTGAAACTTCAATCTTGATTAGAACAGTAGACCATCATTTGACATTTTGGGGGAGGGCTTGAAACTAGTATAAGCATTAGCCAGAACTTCTTTTAAAACAACGAATTCAGGTAAACACCCGCTCGTCCAGTCCTGTGAATCCTCATTTACTTGCTTTTCAACCTGAGACCCCACTTAGCCCTCCCTCCTCGCATTTCTGTCTCACAGCACCCATTCTCTCCCCCAGAGACAGGAGGGTGAGGCCCAGTCCAGGCTGCCGTACATGGTGTCCTCGTGGCCACAAGCTGCTTTCACAGGTGGCAAAGCTTGTGGCTTTGAAAAGCTAAGAATAAAGTTCCTCGGATCAGCCCTCAGTTCTGAAATCCCTTCTGGACATTGGCCATGAAATGGAAGCCATTCTTCTACGCCAGTGTATGGATAATGATGGCAACCAAGCAATTATCCAGAAAGTCGGAAAATCCGGAAGTTAAATGGGTTAAGTGCAGTTCCTACATTAGCCACAAGAGGGAGCACAATTTCACCCTTTCAAGACACGGGTTGTTCTATTCCCTATAATTTTTGAGAGATTTATTGTAAAATTTTAAAGCACACTTTGCCTCTACTTCTTAATTCCCTGACATCTGCTGTACTAAGCAATTTATTTCTCTTGGAGTATTCTACATTATAAAAGATTGTACAAAAATACCAATGCTAATCACAAATCAGAAACGCTAAAAGTTGCAATAGTGATGAAGTATGGTAAACCATCTGCTTACAAAGTTTGGAATTTGGAGATAAACATTTATCATGTCTTCACAAAACCTTACGATTTCGAGGGGTTTTTTTTTTGTTTTTTTTTTTTTTTTTTTTTTTTTTTTTTTTTTTTTTTTTTTTTTTTTTTTTTTTTTTTTTTTTTTTTTTTTTTTTTTTTTTTTTGTGGTGCCGGGGATCGAACTCAGGGCCTTGTGCTTGCAAGGCAAGCACTCTAATCACTGAGCTAAATCCCCAGCCCAAAACCTTACGATTTCGGTGTGCATGTAATAATTTTAAAGATGATCAAGTGTAAATCGATAGCAGTGATGACAGAAATATTTCGTGAAAAAAAGAAGCATGAAAAGAAATTGACTTAGTAATAAGGAATCTAACAACTAAAAAAAGTGCAGGACCTGATGGATTCACAGCTGAATTCTGTAAAACTTTTAGGGAAATTGCATCACCCAGTACTCCTCAGGTTGTTCAAGGAAATTGCAAGGGATGGAGTCCTTCCAAACTCATTCATGGAAACCAGCTTCACGCTGATCCCAAAATTGGACAAAGATCCAACTAAAAAAGAGAACTATAGACCAGTCTCCTTAATGAACATAGATGCAAAAATCCTCAACAAGATATTACCAAATAGATCACAACATTTTACCAAAAAGCTGATACATCACAATCAAGTAGGTTTCATCCCAGAGATGCAAGGATGGTGCAACATACGAAGGATTATAAATGTAATACACCACATAAATAGGAGCAAGGTCAAAAACCATATGATCGTATCAATACATGCAGAAAAGGCCTTCAACAAAATCCAACACACCTTCCTGATAAAAACCCTGAAGAAAATAGGCATAGAAGGACCATACCTGAAAATGATAAAGGCTATCTATGACAGACCAACAGCCAGCATCATACTAAATGGGGAAAAACTTAAAGCATTTCCTCTAAAATCAGGAACCAAGCGAGGATGTCCACTATCACCTTTGTTATTTAACACAGTACTTGAAACATTAGCCAGAGCAATTAGCGAAGAAGAAGAAATAAAAGGAATACATATAGGAAAGGAAGAACTCAAATTATCACTATGTGCCAAAGACATGATACTCTACCTGGAAGACCCAAAGAACACTGAAAAGCTCCTAGAATTAATAACTAACTTCAGCAAAGTAGCAGGATATAAGATCAACATGCAAAAATCATTATCATTTGTGTATACCAACAATGAACAGGATGAGAAGGAAATTATGAAAACAGTACCATTCACAGTTGCTTCAAGAAAAATGAAATACTTAGGAATTAACCTAAATAAAGAAGTGAAAGACCTCTAAAAAGAAAACTATAGCACTCTGAAAAAAGAGATCAAAGAGGATACCAGAAAATGGAAAGATGTTCCTTGCTCCTGGTTAGGCAGAATCAATATTGTTAAAATGGCCATACTTCCAAAACTGTTATACGGATTCAATGCAGTTCCAATCAAAATACCAAAAGCATACTTCACAGATCTAGAGAAAACAATCCTAGAATTTATATGGAAACAGAAGAAACCTTGAATAGCAAAACCAATATTGAGCAATAAGACTAAAGCAGGTGGCATAGCAATCCCCGAATTCAAGCTATACTACAAAGCAATAGTAATAAAAATGTCATGGTACTGGAACAAAGATAGACACGTAGACCAACGGAACAGAATTGAGGACACAGAAACTTCTCCAGACATATTCAAATATATGATCTTTGACAAAGGATCCAAAAACATACATTGGAGGAAAGATAGCCTATTCAACAAACGGTGTTTGGAAAATTGCTTGTCAGTTTGTAGAAGGATGAAACTGGACTCATATCTCTCACCATATACTAAATTAAAATCAAAGTGGATCAAAGATCTAAACATCAAGACAGAAACATTAAACCTTCTGGAAGACAAAATAGGTAAAACACTTGAAGACATAGGAGCAGGAAAGGACTTTCTATACAGAACCTCAATCGCACAGGAAATAACAACAAGAATCAACAAATAGGACTATATTAGACTAAAGAGCTTCTGTGCAGCAAAAGAGTCAGTTAGTAGAGTGAAGAGAAAACCCACAAATGGGAAAAAATCTTTGCCAGCTACTCCTCGGACAGAAGACTAATATCTAGAATATACAAAGAACTCAAAAAAATTAAGCTACCTAAAATCAATGGCCCACTCAAGAAATGGGCCAGAGAAATGAACAGATACTTCACAGTGGAAGAAACAGAAATTGCCAACAAATATAAGAAAAAATATTCAACATCTATGGCTATTAGAGAAATGCAAATTAAAACAACTCTAAGATTCCACCTTACCCCAGAAAGAATGGCAATCATTAGGAAGTCAAACAATAACAAATGCTGGCGGGGCTGTGGTGAAAAGGGAACCCTCCTATTCTGTTGGTGGGAATGCAAACTAGTACAACCATTATGGAAATAAGTATGGAGATTTCACAAATGCCTGAAAGTAGAAATCCCATATGACCCAGCCATTCCCTAAGGACATCATACTACAGAGATACTTGCACAACAATGTTTATAACAGCATAATTTGTGATAGCTAAATTCTGGAAGCAACCCATATACCCATCAATGGATAGCTGGATAAACAAAATGTGGTATCTATACATAACGGAATACTATTCAGCTATAAAGAACGACAAACTAGAGTTATTTATAGGAAAATGGATGGACCTGGAAAATATAAGGTCGAGTGAAATAAACCAGACTTGCAAGTTTGAATACTGCATGGTATCCCTCATTTGAGTGAGGCAAAATACAAACAAAAGAAAAGGGTAAACAATGGATACGAAAAGGCAAAGTGTTAGATATAAGCTAATAGACAAAGGGTCCAAGGGAACAAGAAGAGGGCAAAGGGGGAGGGCAATGGGAATCCAGAGGAATACTGATATCTTAAAAACAAGAACCTAATAACCCAAATTTAAAAGAGTGACACGTACACTAGGTACTACAGTAATTTTATGTAGTTGTGACTTAATGCTGCATTTATGTGGTTGTTTACATTGCTCGTTGTCAGAACCAAAAGTCACAATGTACTGTTGTCTGTAAGCTTGTGTAATGGCCTGTAAGTTTATGTAATTTCAGATAAATTTTAATAAAAATCTATTTAAAAGAGCACAAATTAGTACTAGTTAGACTTATTCTGTGCCCGATTTACAGAAGTCTGACATTAAATATAGAGTTGCATAGTGGAATTCATATTGTAATTACATACCATTATAAAAGGTATAATATCAGACAATTGTTTAAAAGTTGTAGAAGAAGGATAAATTTTTAAATATGTTTGACTTGTAGTTATTTTGATAATTTATCTAATGGGAAAGTGAGGTTTTTATTATTCTATGAGACAGAACATGATAGGTAGTGAACGACCCTTCCCAGGCAGGAAGTGTGGGGAGAGTCACACAGATGGGCTTTGGAATGGGAAGCAGCCCCCATCTCAGCTAAGCCAACGGCCAGTTCGAGGTCATGGAACAGAAGTTCCTTGAATGTACCCATCATGTCTTCCTTCATTCTAACACAGGGCCATTTCCCTGATGGTTGTATCAGGTGTACAGCACTCAGCTCTGCATCTAGCACACAGCAAACACTTCACAAACAACAATGGTTAATTCCATGTCCATTGGTAATGACAAACATCATTTTTCTTGTGCTTACTATGTGCCTGGCAACATTTTGATGTGTGCATGGCTGTGCACGCTTATGTATGTATGTGTGTGTTTCTTTCAATCCTCACAGCCAGTGTCTTCATTTCACAAACAAGGGAATAGAGTAAATGACTTTCCCTAGAGCCTCAGAGTCCTGGAGTTGGGGTGTGGAGCCAGACAATCTGTCTACTGACCCACTCGGTTAATCACAGCATCATTCGGCTGCTCCTGCTGGAGTAACAAGGGCATTGGAGGCATGAAGCTAATTAAAGTAAAAGTCATCAGCAAAATGCAAAGAACCATGTGACCTTCCTTCCTTGCACACTGCGATTCCACAATTAGAGATTAAAATGCTAAACTCTGAAATAAGCAGAGTGATTTCCATCTTTATTACCAGGCAATAGGTAGTAAGGGCATCACTTCTTGCCCTTTTGGCTAAGGTCAAGTGTAGTAAGGCCAGCTACTAGGCCAATAGATGGGAGTGAATAAATGTATTAAAAGAAATACAAAACAAAACAAAACAAACCCACAAAACTGGCATTATTCAACTGCTAGCCTTGACTTTGAAACAAAATAATGAGAATGTCACATAGTAATAAAATTTAAATAAAAATGTAAGGGAAGTAGGTATATACAGCCGTGACATGAACTGATTCGAATTTATTGGTGTGTTTTTTGCATTCGTACTGCACAGTGTACTTCTGCACGGTTGCATCGTTATAGTTCTGTCCATCATGATGGCAGCGAATCTATGAGGCTTCCCACAGTGAGAAGTAGCAGCCTGCCCGGCGGAAACCAGCTCCTCCCTGCCGGAGTGAGCGGCCCTTCGCCTGGGGAAGCTGTGGCTCCACAAACTGGGGTCACTGAGGCGAAGGAAACTGAATTATTTTTCACCTTTACAATGCATCTGGGCCAGAATCGGAAAGAAGGCCCAGTCAGCCTCTTCCAAAAGATGACTTCTCTGTCCAACAGTTCTAACGACAAGGACAATTCCTCCTTCCTGACGCTTGAGATGCAAACTCAGGGATGGGGACCAGAACTGGCCTCGGGGAGCTGGGCCGCCCCGCAGGGTCGGTGGGGACCTGCCTTCCTCCCCAGGCAGCGATGTGGACGGCCTCCAGCACCCCATGGCCAGGCGTGCCGGAACCCGCAGCACCGGGCCTGGGGCTCATCACACCCCGGAGCAGCAGCCCAACCTTCCAGGGCCACCTGGGGACCACTCCTTTCCACTCAGCCTGAGCCGACACCGAGCTCCAAGGACCGAGGCACTGTCCACGGCTTCCCTCGGTCAGCTTCCCCACAGGTGCACGGCCAGTCTCCCAAATGGCTGTTTCCCGGACTCTGCAAAGCAATCACCAGGTATGTTCATCCGTTTATGCAGCGCTCGCACTTAATTCTGGCATACAGACTTGGACGCCTTGCACAACTCTGGCTAAGTACTTTTCAGGAACTTCTTAGACACTGAATGTGAGTCATGTAGACAACAATGTAGAGGGAAACCAAAAAAAAAAAAAAAAACAAAAAGTTGAAATGGAGTTTAAACCATGCTTAAACCTGGGTAGTAGTTGTCATGAGATTAGAAATTATTTATAATGTCTTTTACATCTCAGGGAGAATGAATAAATGAATAATTTTACTTGGAATTTGTATTGCTATCATGGTTTGGACTCCCAGATGCTAAGTGATCAGGAGGTGTTATAGCTTCCTCTCCAAGGGAAAGCAACTCTGAAGGCGTTCACTCGAATGAAAATGCAGAGCCGATTTACACAAAGCCACGCAGAACACATCCTCAAGACGTACAGCTTGGTGTCTTAGATGACTCTCTTTATAAATGATTGCTTTAGTCTGTAATTCAGAGGGGAAGCTATTGTTCCTCGTCATTTCAATTAAGTCAACGGATTCTGTTACTTCCATTAGCCGACCTGCCTGTAGTCTACAACCATGTTGTTTTATTCCTGCTCTAACCTTTATGTATCAGCAGGCAGTACGTTAACATACTTGAACAAAGAAAATAGGTGATACTATTCTTCCCACATTGACTCCCAATGTTAAATTTTTGTGAGCTGCGCTGTAGAGATGCTCCTAAGAGCAGGAGCTTCATGAATGATCATAAATGAGTCGTTTATGCACACATTTGATACCGTGCACACATGCTGCAGATTGATTTCATGTACATTCCCTATTCAGAGAAAAATCTCCAGCCTCAGGCAGAAGCACAGGAGTCCACTAGAGAAGATTTAAACTTTTAAAGATTTGTAAGTAGAATCCCAAGTATGAGGGGAAAAGGAGATGACATGGAATAGAAGGGAGACTATCAGAAAAGCAGAAGGAACCAGGGGAGGAGAGGAGTTAACAGGGGTGGAAGTGACTAAGTATGCTATGTGATGTGCCAACAACGCCATATCGAGACCCAGGACAGATACAACTGACGTGAACTAACAAAAAGTATGAGGGAAAAATACTAGCCCATTGATTAAACATAAGTTCCTC
>PVJO010030642.1:0-15251 GCA_004026905.1 Hystrix cristata | reverse complement strand
ATCTTCGACAAAGGAGCCAAACACCCTCACTGGAAGAAAGATAGCCTCTTTAATAAATGGTGCTGGAAAAATTGGCTTACCACATGCCGAAAACTAAAACTAGATACATGTCTCTCACCATATACAAAACTAAGATTGAAGTGGATCAAAGACCTAAACATAGAAACAGAAACAATAAATCTCCTAGAGAATAAAATAGTAAGAACTCTCCAAGACATAGGGGTTGGAAAAAAATTTATGAATAAAACTCAGGCTGCACGGGAAACAATTCAAAGAATTGATGCTTGGGACCACATCCTATTAAAAGACTTTTGCACGGCAAAAGAAATTACTAATAGAGTAGGGCAAAAAATCACAAACTGGGAGAAAATTTTTGCCAGTTGTCCCTCAGATAAAGGTCTAACATCCAGAATATATAAAGAACTCAAAAAGATCAAACCTCCCAAATTTAAAGACCCTATCCAAAAATGGGCATCTGAAATGAATAAACATTTCTCAGATGAAGAACTAAAAATGGCAAATAAATATATGAAAAAACGTTCAACATCATTTGTCATTCGAGAGATGCAGATCAAAACAACACTAAGATACCATCTCACTCCAGAAAGAATAGCTATTATCAAGAAATCAACCAATAACAAGTGCTGGCGGGGCTGCGGGGAAAAAGGAACCCTCCTGCACTGTTGGTGGGAATGTAGACTGGTCCAACCACTGTGGAAATCAGTGTGGAGATTCCTTAGAAAACTACAACTAGAGGTTCCATTTGACCCGGCTATTCCTCTGCTGGGTATCTTCCCAGAAGAATTAAAACCATCATATCACACTGATGTATGCACAACCATGTTCATAGCAGCACAATTTGTAATAGCTAAGTCTTGGAAACAACCTAAATGCCCAACAACTGATGAATGGCTAAAAAAGATGTGGTTTTACTACACAATGGAGTACTACACCGCCATAAAAAAGGATAAACTAGAGTCATTTGTATATAAATGGATGTTCCTGGAGAACATACTATTAAGTGAAATAAATCAGGCACTTATTAGTACACATCGAATTGTTTCTCTGATATGAGAAACCATAAGTGTAAATAAGGACAAAGGGGCAGAATAGTTATTTTGTTTAAAAAAGAAAAAAGAGAGATTGTATTCAAAAGAGAGAACTAGATAGGGAAAAGGGGGCTAAAGAAGAAGGTTAAAAGAAAAGTAAGATGAAAGGGGAAAAAATGGTAAAGGGTAGTTACCATAGGGAGGGGTGGGTGAATGGAAGGGAGGGGAGGGGAAGGGGGGAAGAGGGGGGAAAACCAAGATGTATCATGTACAGGTACAAAATAACCATGTTGATTATGAACATTATGTATACAATGTACCAATACATGTTCTTGGTAAAAAATAATAAAAAAATTAAAAAAAATAAATAAAAAGCTTTCTTACAATCAGTTTTAGGTTCATAGTAAAATTGAGGAGAAAATATAGAATTTTCTCATATACTCCATCTCTATATATGCATAGTCTTCCCCATTATCAATATCCACCACCAGAGTAGTACATTTGTTGCCTTTGATGAAACCATATTGATCCACTGATCCTTTTTGTCTACACTTCCATCAATATCACACCACCTAGGTTACCATATCATTACAGTAAGTTTTGAAATAGGGTAGTATCTTCAATATTATATTAGTTAGTCTGGGTATCGCACTGTAGCATTATAGTACATCTTGAAATAAGGTAGGATTACTCTTCCAACTTTATTCTACTACTGTGTATTAACCTTGTTTCCTGAATATTTGCTATAATTACTTATCAGTTCAAAAAGGCTTTTTAAAATTCCTTTAAGATTTTCTATATAGACAATCATGTCATCTATGAAGAGTTTTATTTCTCCCTGCCCAATAGGTGTGACTTTATATCCTTTTCTTGTTTTACTACATTAGCTAGGACTGCTAGTTAAAAAAATATATATATATATATATATACATATATATTCAGAGGAAACATCTTGATTTGTCCTATATCTTAGTGGGAAAAGCTTCTACTGTCTTATCATTATGTATAAGTTAGCTGTAGTTATTTTGTAGATGCTATTTATTAAGTTGAGGAAATTTCCCTCCCTCTACTCTACTTAATGAGAGGTTTTTATCAAGAATGACTGTTGGAATTTTTCTTTTTCTGCACCTACTGATATGATCATGCTTATTTTTCTTCTTTAGTCTGTTGATGTGATGAATTGTATTGACTTTTTAATGTTGTACCAGTCTTGCATATTCAAGATAAATCCCACTTTATCATGGCATACATTTTTTTATACACTGTAGGCCTCTATTTGCTTATACATTTTTTTAAATTTTTTTTTATTTTTACCAAGAACATGTATTGGTGTATTATATACATAATGATCATAATCAACATGGTTATTTTGTACCTGTACATGATGTATCTTGGCTTTCCCCCCTCTTCCCCCCCATTCCATTCACCCACCCCTCTCTATTTGCAACAAGTTTATTTACACTTTTCCATTTTTTTCCCTTTCATCTTACTTTTCTTTTAACCTTCTTCTTTATCCCCCTTTTCCCTATCTAGTTCTCCTCTCTTTTGAATACTATCTTTTTTTCTAACATAACATATATTATACCACTTTGTCCTTATTTACGCTTATAATTTCTCATATCACAGAAACAATTCGATGTGTACTTCTAAGTGTCTGATTTATTTCACTCAATAGTATGTTCTCAAGGAACATCCATTTACACACAAATGACTCTAGTTTATCCTTCTTTATGGTGGTGTAATACTCCATTGTGTAGAAAAACCACATCTTTTTCAGCCATTCATCTGTTGTTGGGCATTTAGGTTGTTTCCAAGACTTAGCTATTACAAACTGTGCTGCTATGAACATGGTTGTGCATACATTAGTGTGATATGATGATTTTAATTCTTCTGGGAAGATACCAAGCAGAGGAATAGCTGGGTCAAATGGAACCTCTAGTTGTAGTTTTCTAAGGAATCTCCACATTGATTTCCACAGTGGCTGGACCAGTCTACATTCCCATAAACAGTGGAGGAGGGTTCCTTTTTCCCTGAACTTGTTTTTCCACCAGCACTTGTTATTGTTTGATTTCTTGATAATGTTGAGCATTTTTCATCTATGTCCATGAGAGATAATGGTTGGTAGTTTTTTTATGGCTTGGTTAGTTTCAGTATTGAGGTGATGCTGGCCTCATAAAAGGAGTTAAGAAGCATTCCTACTGTTTCTATCTTCTAGGACCTTAGAAAGAATGGGCATAATTCATTACTTAATGTTTGGTAGAATTCATCAGTGAACTCATCTGCGCCTGGTACTTTGTTTTGCAAGATTATTCATTGTTGATTTAATTTTCAAAATACTTACAGAACTATTCAGAATGTTTCACTCTTCTAATGGAGTTTTGTTGGATTATATCTTTCAAGAAATCAGTCTGTTTCATCTATGTTATAAAATATGGGGCACTGAGTTTTTTGCAATATTCTATTGCTACCTTTTCAATGCCCAAGATGTGTAGTGATGTCCCTTCTTTCATTTCTGATTTTAATAACTGTGTCTCCCCTCTTATCTTAGGTTAGATATAGGTGCATCGATTTTATTTATTTGTTCAAAAGACCAGCTCTTGGTTTTATTCATTTTAGTTATTTATTTCCTGTTTTCAGTTACACTGATTTCTGCTTTAATTATTATCATTAATTTTCTTCTCCTTACCTTGGATTTAATTTTCTCTCCTTTTTCTAAAGTGAAAACTTAAATTAGTGATTTTATACCTTTGTTCTTTTATAATATATGAACTTGATGCTATGAATTTCCCTCTACATACTGCTCTTACTGCATCCCACAAATTTTGCTAAATTACATTTTTCATTAGTTCAAAATATTTTCAAATTTCACTTGAGATTTCTCTTTTGACACCTTTGCTATCTAAAAATATGTTTAATCTCCACACATTTTAGGGTTTCCAACTACCTCTGTGACTAATGTCTACTTTAATTTCATTGTAATCTGAGAACAGGTATTGTATGATTTCTATTCTTTTAAAATTATTAAAATGCATTTAATGGCCCAGAATGTGGTCCATCTCAGTGAATATTCCATGTGAGAAAAATACATATCCTCCTGTTGTTGAAATAAAGTGATCTATAAATGGCAATTATATCCAGCTGATTGATGGCATTATTTAGCTCAACTATATTGTCTTAGTCACTTTCTCATTGCTGGAACAAAATACGAAATGCCCACAACTTAAAGGAGGAGAAGTTTATTTTGGCTGAGGTTTCAGTCTATGAATGGTCAGTTGGCTCCAAGGAAGAAAGAGCATGGTGAAAAGCCTGGCAGAGTAAAGCTCTTCACATCATGATGACCAAGAAGTAGAGAAAGAAGGGAAGAGCGGGGAGAATTATACCCTTTCAGGTCCTGCCCCCAGTAACCTGCTTCTTGTTTCCAGGCCCCACCTCCTAACAGCAAGGCAGCTATGAAGTCATCAGCGGACTAATCCACTGACAAGTATACCACCTTCATGATCCAGTCACCTTCCAAACACATGAGGCTTTTGAGGGATGCACCAGATTTTTTTTTTTACTTTTCTTAGGGTTGCCCTAGTGTTTGCGATATACATTCACAACTAATCCAACTCTACTTTTGATTAGCACTACACCACTTCATAGATAATGTGAATCCTTATAATAACAAAATAACACTAATGTCTCACTTTTTGTCCCTTTTATCATTTTGGTCCTTCATTTCACTTATATATAAACACAAACAGAAAGAGATGTCCACATACACATAATTATATAGATAAGGAAACATAATCAAATCTCTACTATCATTTTGGGTACATTTATCTTTCTGTTAGATTAAGAATAAAAATAAAAGTTTAAATTTTACCTGCATTTATTCCTTTTTTGATGTTCTGGCATTCTTTATGTAGATCCAAGTTTATAAATTACACTATTTTGCTTCTTTCTAAAGAATGTCTACATATTTCTTGCAAGACAGGTATGATGGCAATGCAATCCTTCAATTTTTGTTTCTCTGAGCTTTTCATTTACCCTTCACTTTTCAAGGATAATTTCATAGGATACAGAAGAGATGGTAGATTTTTTCTTAGTAGTTTATATGTATTATATTGTATGTATTATACATATTTATATATTATATGCTATACAGTGTTATATTTCTATAATATATACACATACATATATATGCACATGCATATACATATGTATATGTATTTCATGTCCTTTTCCCTGCTTCCTGCGATGTATTCACTTGGAACACCCTTATCTTAGGGAAATATGAATCTCCACCCTTTTCTACACCTGCACCCAACCGAGTAGATGTGATTGAAGAAAAATACAACCATGCTGACCAATTTTATTAACTCTATAAGTAAGTGCTTAGTGACACCAACGCTATACATTTCATTAGTCACTTCCCTACTTATATAAATGATTATTTTCACACTTCCCCTCTCTCCTCAAATCTCCAATACCTTATTTACTCTTGACTTATGACTGCTTCCAAAAAGAGATGCAACCACAAACCAAACTTCTAGATGCTTCCACCAATTCTAACCAACTATATTTTGATACACATAGCTTGCCTTCCTTCCTATTACAATGGATAAATTGTTCCAGCTCCTATTCAAGGCCACTTCCTCATATTCAGCATTGGATCTCATCCTTCTCAAGGACATTGTTACTACAGTTTTTGTTGTTGTTGTTGTTTTATCTGCTCTGTTACTTACTTATTTTTGGATAAAATACATGTAAAATTTACCGTCTTACCATTTTTTTTGTTACTACAGTTTTCCTCTTTCTCCACTGCTATCAATTTTCAACTGTCTTTGATTATTTTCCTATCCTTTAATACATTTATTTCTTCATCCTAAAAATCAAAACAAGGTGAAATAAAAAACTCCTACAGCCTCCATGATCTCTCCAGCTTGACTTCTCTCATCTGCTTTATAACAAAACTTATTGGAAAAGTGTATATATATTCACTGATGCCGCTTCTTTTTTCCTTTTTTTTTTTCTTTACAAACCCCTTCCAATCCTTCTTTGAGCTCACCTCTCTATTAAATAACTATTTTCAGAGTTATCAAAAGACTCTATCCTAAAATAGTAGTGATTTCTATGGTATCATTTCACTTAATCAAGATCACTTGATATACTTTACCATACTTCAATATACCCCACCACCAACATCCTTGTTCTCTTTCACTGGCTGTTTTTTCTTCATCTCATTTTTTGATAGTCCCTCTTTTCTCTGTGACCTTTATTAAAGTGATTCAGATTCAATTTTTGGAACACTTCTCCACATATGCTTCCTGAGTTATTTCATCTGGTCCAATGGCTTTAATTTCAATGACTATATTGACATCCCCCACGTTTTTCAATCCAGAACCACTATCCTCCTTATTGAAATCCAGACTCAAGTATCCACTGCCTAATTGACATTTCCTCTTGGCTATCTAGTATAAATCATGAAATTAGCAATATTAAAACTAAGAATTCTTGTTCTTCCCCAATAAGCTAGCTCCTTGAGAATAATTCTCATTATAAAAAGTAACTCCATTCAATCAATTAGGCTGAAACGTCAGGATTTTCATTCTCCTCAACATACTGATTTACTCTTCACTTTCTCCTATCTCCATTCAATACAGTGCCAAAAATCTACTGGCTCTATCTTCTGAGTATAAGTTTAAAATGTGACATGTTACCATTACCATTGCCACCACACTGGTCTAAGCTTGTATAGTGCCTGATTGAAAATATTGAATACTTTTTAATTAATAACTCTACTTTCATCCTTACTCTTTTATAGAATATTATCCATCCAGAAACCAAAATAATCCTGCACTGCCTTTTTCTCTGAGAGTAAAAATCCTTACCATGATCTCCAATGTCATAAATGATCTGATCCCTGAACCTCTGTGAACCTCCCTTCCATACAGTTCCTCATCATTTAATTCCTGCCACACTGGTCTCTCAGTTGTACCTTGAATATGTTTAGCTTTCTCCTGACTCAAGGCTATTTTTTTCTTTCTGTTTCCTTTAAGCAGAATCCATTCTCCCAATATCCATATGGCTTAGTTATTCCATTGTTTCAATTTAGTCTCTAATTAAATAACACCTTAAGAAAAGCCTTCTTAATCACTTTATGTAAAACAGGAATTCCTGCACATGAACACTTAGTATGTCTATCCAGTACATTACCTTCATGCATTTATTATTATTTCCTTTATTCTACCTTATTTATTTTGTTTTTCACCTTTGTCTCTTACTAAAATGTAAGCTCTTTAAAAAAGAATAGGAATTTTGTTTATTCACTGAAATATTTCAGCACATAGAATGTGCAATACATCATGAGTGATCAATAAAAAATAAATAACTGGATTAATATTATACATTCCCCCAATTTTAAAATACTGCTTAAGAATCTTCACACAAGTTATCAACTATATCCAGAGTTTACATACTAAGTTTTGACCAAATTTCAATAAATGTCTACAAAGTTTTAATACTGAATATCATTAATGAAAAAAATATATGTGACTTTCGGTAAATGCAATATTAGTAAGTTATTCACAGGGCTTGACCTCTATTAAAACCACACACTCGCGAAAGAAAAAATAGTATTTGTGATTTCAGAAAATTATAAAAACCTATTTGATTGAATTCATCATATTCTTTCCT
Source organism: Hystrix cristata (assembly GCA_004026905.1). Taxonomy (NCBI): domain Eukaryota; kingdom Metazoa; phylum Chordata; class Mammalia; order Rodentia; family Hystricidae; genus Hystrix; species Hystrix cristata. Next base: position 7,524 of record PVJO010030642.1, on the reverse strand, counting down.
AAAACATATTCGTGCTTTGAGAGAAAAGAAAACAAGTATTATCCAGAATGGAGAAAAAGCAAGAAAGGGCATAAAAACAAAAATGAGGAGATCCAGTGAAAACTTGACCCACGTCACAAATGCTCAAGTCTCAGACTTTGTAGACAACCAAGTACAATATGTCAGTGTGTGTTAAAAATAACATTTCTTCTTATATAAAGTATTACTAGATTCAAAATCAATCATGTTATACTTGACATTGCATACTGCACTATTTCTAACTCATTAAGTTGAATAAATTGCAGATAGAAGTTATGACTAGCAAACATTTTTAGTTTTCCTTTCGTTATTGAGAAATAACATACACATACACATATATATGTACCATGTTATCTTTTGATATATGTATTTATTTTAGAATGGCTCAAGCAAGCTACTTAACATATACATTTCCTCATATACTTATTTTTCTATGGAGAGAATGCTTAAAATCAACTCTTTTCAATTTTCAAGTATATAATATATTGCTTTTAACTGGAATCACCATGATATACAAAAGACTTCTCGAATTTATTCTCTTATCTAACTGAAATTTTGTGCCATTTGACCATCATCTTCCCAAACCCTAAACCTCCCCCTTAGTTCTGCTAACCAGTATTTTACTCTCTCTTTTTATAAATTTGACATAATTCACTTCTAGGAAATCATTGGACAGCTCTCTTTTTGACTTTTTTACACTCCACCTTTAACTAAAGTCATGTAGTATTTATCTTTCTGTGCCTGTCTTATTTCACTTATCATAACATCCTGCAGATTCATTTATGCAGTTGAAATTACATTTCTTCATTTCTTAAGGACGAACAGTACCTCATTCTGTACATATGTCACATTTTCTATATCCATTCATCTGTTGGTGGACACTTAGCTTAATTTTACATACTGCAATGAACAAGGGAATGCAGATATTCTCTTCAATATATTGATTTCATATCCTTCGGATATATCCAGTGGGATTGCTGAATCCTATAGCAATCTTTTTTTTTTTAAATCTCTATAGTGTTTTCCATAATGATGGTATAGATTTTCTTCTTCTTAAAAAAATTAATAGAAAGTTTCTAATTATAAGGGAAAATGTTTAAGGTGCATACAGATTTTTACAAATGGCTCTAATCTAATAGAATCCTATTGCGTCTTCCATGAGCATTTTCTTCCAACACCAGCTGCTTCTCATCTTTTGCTGCCAATCTTTCCCATACTCTTACTTGTCCCTGTGCTTCTCAATTGGAATATGAGTGACTAGGAAAATTCGGTAGGTAAGAAAATCTACAATATAAACATAGTATATCTTGTTGCCGGCTCAAGTATGTTCAACCTTTATGGAAAGCTGTCATAGACTAAACTTCTAGATACCTCTACAGCTTTCTCTACTATGTCTTTAAGTGTGAAGGAAGTAGGGAAATAGAGATACTCTACTATGTATCTCATTAAGTCCCCTACAAAGGCAATCAGTCCCACTAAGGTGCTAAATACTAATAATAGCTACCATTTTTTGAGTGCTCATGGGAGTCAGGCACCATTCTAAGAAATGTACATGAATTATTCAATCTTTATAGCCACACTTTGAGGAAGGTAGATCATTATTATAATCTTTATTATGGAGGTAAAAGAATTTAAGCACAAAGAGGTAAAATAACTTGACCAAACTCAGGAAAGTGGTAAAAGCAAGGAAGATGGTCAATGTGGTAAGTGCTTAATATGTGGTATATTCTGGAAGAATATACAGTTAAAAATGAAAACAATGAAAATATTAAGTGCTAAAATGTCTTTAGAATCAAATCATACAATGGAAATACAAATGCATTCTCATCTGTTCTGAAAGTTAATCCTTAGAAGAACAGATTAGGATTATATAATCATACATAAGTACTTTTTTATAAAAACATACACACAAATGCACATGCACTAGCATATGTATGTACACACATACCAATGCATGTACACAAGAGCACACAGAGTATTTGATCAAAAACATATGATTTTGTAACATGAAATAATGCCCTACAACTATTTTTAAAGCAGTAATTTTGTTACTTGTAACTTGACCACATGTTGTAAGGTACGCCTCATCAATAATATGTTCCTATACGAATAAATTTGGAAAAGAGGGTAGTTTGTATACTTCTGCTTTAGCAGTAAAGTTATAGATTATTCATATTGTAGATACAATATATAATAGCCTGGTTATTAGAAAATTTTAGTCAAAAACAAAAGATAGCTTACAAATAGTATTAATGGACATCAAGTAACAATTAAAATCAAACTATATTACAAAACTGATCGAAAGCCAATTATTGAAGTAACTGAAAACCATGACTAATTTAAAATAACGCTTATAATAGTGTCTAAAAATTTAACTATTTGCAGCTGAAAATGTTTAATATTTATTAACAGTTTTCTTATTATGTGTATCAAAATATTCTCTACTCCTTTATTTTACAAATATCTTTTTAGCAAATCATAATTTTCTCAGTCACTTACTAATAAGCAGCTCTAACATACTTATCAAAAACTAAAGTTCATAAAACTGCGTTTACTTATTTGCAGCACCAAGGGAAGAATTTATCTTTTTGATCAATTTCTAGCCACTCAAAATGACCTTAAAGACCTAGCAACAGGCATCAATATCTTAAAGAATCACTGACTAAAACTATAGGCAAGCTTAGCTGGACAACTTTTTACAAGACAATAGTTTCTGTAAAGGAACTCTGTGGTAAGCCTCTATATCTCTAAGTCTCTCTCCTCCTTCAAGAAAGCAAATAAATGAAAACTCAGCATGATAACCATGCAAGATTGCAAACATTAACATATGCGGTCAGTTACAGTTTTTTCAGGCAATTTTCTTAAGCAGGGCAATGCATTGCTTAGGTTTTTCAGAACATTTTCAATAACAAGCACAGTGGAATGTTTTTCAAGCAAACTCTTTTCAATAGTATCTATCAACATCCAATTGTAAAAGGTTAATACGTAAAGTTATACAAAATATAAGTAACATTACTAATCACTCCTGATTGACCAATTAAATTATAATGCATTATTCCCCTCTATCCCCAAAGAAATGTTTTACCTAATGTCTGCTAGTTCTCTTTTTTTTTGGGGGGGGGGCGCTGCTGGGGATTGAACGCAGGATCTTGCACTTGCTAGGCAAGTGCTCTACCACTTGAGCTAAATCCCCAGTAATGTCTGCTAGTTCTAATCCCATCAAAAACTGCATTTGTAACCTGATGTCATAATGTTAAAGTCATTTCATAATAAAAGTATATCCCGTTCTGGGCCGGAGATGGAGGTCAGTGGTAGAATGCTTGAGTAACATACATGAAGCCCTGGGTTTAATCCCCAGTACCAAACACACACATATCACACACATACACACTCACACAATCCTGTTCTTACACATGAGAACAATTAATAATTAATAAAGGACCAATAACAATACATATTCTATATGTTTACAGTGGTCATTGAAGACTGCTATTCCACTGATATTTTAGATTAAGCTTATTCTTCTCTAATTACAATTGCCTTTTGCCTCAATTAGACCACAAGTCTACTATTATAATTCAATCAATAGATATATACTCAATGCTAAAGATAGGTTTCAAAATACAATTCTTCAAAATACGGTGCCTAAGCATATCGAATATGTGAAGCTGAATAAATGTGAGAAATGGATGGAGCAAGAAGCCAACTCCTTCTCTAAAGCAAGTCATAAGACCTTGAAATGCCATACAACTGAGGAAAAGAACGTCATCTCTGAAGATGGAGGGACAAGGGATACTGAGAGGAATCTGAGTGAAGAGGCCCTGCTGAATTTGCGCTCTTAGCTCACACCTCTTGACCCAATCACATTCTTGCACAATTTTCCACTCTTCATCTAACAGAAAAAATCATCAGGTCTTCATTTCTTTATAAATACTCTCATGCTGTGTAAAACACATTAAATAAATTTTTATGCTTTCCTTTTGCTAATCTATCTTTCCAGTTTAATTTTCTAATACAGATGAGGACTCTAAGAAGGTCAAGGGAAAGGTTTTCCTTCACTATACTAAACTATGGAAGACAGATCAAACTATGAACTTTTCCTCTGGGATAGAATACTGATTACATAAATAACTGTAATATTAGCAGGAAAGTGACAAAGGTGTTGTAAGAAGAATATTGATAAAATGATATGGGAGATAAGGTTATTCTCGGTTTCTTCAAGGTAAGGGAGACAAAATTTAATAGGACTTCTGAGCATTAGAGTTGGACCATAAAAGAATTTTGTGATGATTCAGAATGGGAGAAAACTAACTGAATTACTGCAGCACTTTTAAGCATATGCAAAAGTTGTGAAAATGTGTTTTATACATAAGAAGAAAAAGAAGTGACCTTTGCTGTGAGGTAGGGACCTCACATCATACACAAAAATTAATTCAAGATGGAGAAAAGACCTAAATGTAAGAACTACAGCTATAAAATAAATAAGTAAACTTACAAAAAATAAAATTAAATCTTTAAGACTTTGTATTAAGCAATGATACCTTAGATATGGTACCAAAAGCACAAACAACAAAAGATATATTGGAACACGTTTAAAGTAAAAATTTTTGTGCTTCCAAAAACACTAACAACAAAATCAAAAGATTAATAGAGAGAATACAGAAAATATTCACAAATTATATATTTGATGAGTCTAGTACACAGAATTATGAAGAACTACTATAATCAATAAATAATACAAAATAGGAAATGAGCAACCAACATAGATATTTCTTAAAAGAAGATAATCAAATGGCCAATAAGAACACGAAAAGATAATTAAAATAATGTCATTAGAGAAAAGAAAATCAAAACCAAAATGAAATATCATCCCACAGCCATAAGGATGCATATAATGAAAAAGACAGACAATAACAAGTATTGATAGGACATGGAGTTCATAATAGCCAAAAAGGGAAAATAATTTAAAAATCCATCAAATGAAGAATTTACAACTAAAATGTGGTACAATCATGCAATGGAATACTATTCAGCCATGAAAAGAATGAAGTACTGATTCATGGTGTCATATGGTTGAACCTTAAAAACATCATGCTACAAGAAACAGGTGAAGTACAAAAGGCCACATATTGTATGGTTCCATTTATATGAGATGTACAGCATAAACAAATCTATTGAAAAAGAATGTAGATTAGCAATTATCTAATGCTGGAGGGAAGAAGGAGTAAAATCTAATGAATACCAGTCTCCTTTTTGAGGTAATGGAAGCGTTCAGAAATTAAGCAGAAGTCATGATTATTAATTTTAGGTGTAAAGTGTCTATATTAAGGAATACTTAGAAAACTGGTAAAGGATTATTTCTGAGTATATCTGTCAAGATGTTTCCATAATTAATTGGCACATAAATCAGTGGAATTAGGGGGAAAGGGCTGCCTTTCATATGGGCAAGACCCTTCCACTCAGGGAGAGGCCTGGATAGAACAAGTTGATCTCCTCTCTCTCCTGGTACTGGGGTCCACTCTTCTTGTCCTGTCCTTGGCCATCAGGACTCCAGGCTGTCTTACTTTTTGAACTCCAGAAATCACACCACGGGCTCCCCAAGTTCTCAGGCCTCCATACTTCATTTGAAAGTACACTATCAGCTTCCCTGGTTCTGAGGCCTTTGAACTAGGCCTGGGCCATGCTGCCAATATTCCAGTGTTTCAGCTTGCAGAAAAACTGTCCTGGGATTTCTAGTCATTTACAAATGCATGAGCCAATTTCCCTAATAAATCTTCTCTCACATACTGGTTCTATCTGGAGAACATTAATAGAGTGGTGATAGTTGCATATCTTTGTAGATGTACTAAAACCACCAAACTGCACAGTTTTGCAAGATGAATTTTATACAACAATTAAATTTTATCTGAATTTTTAATAAAAGAAGGTGGGCTGGGGATATACCTTGTATAAAATTTATTATTAAAATATTTTCTTTATGTCTTTTTAATTTGGGTAAAACTAATTTCAAAGTCACACTGGGAAGAAAATCATCAAAGATTAAACAAAAATTGAACACTAATGCATTTGAAGTTACAAATTATTTTTTGGATTGTTGCTCAGTTTTAATCACAAAATACAGAGAGTAAATTATCAATATCTTTTTACCTACTGCTTATTTTATATTTTAAGAACTGCTACTTTAAAAAAAATACTCTAAAAGCCAATTATTCAGAACCATTCCATATTTACATATAACAAATAATACTGAGGAAGAAATCTACATAACTTATCCATGTCTTGACTTCATCTTAATTTGTTCTTTCTTAACCAAAAATAAATAAATAAATAAATAAAAAATTGGCAGCTTTTATAAGAAATAAGTAGATGATCATCAATTTTCTTATCAGTAGGTTTAGCTGAAACAATATAAACCAAAGAAGTCAAATTACTTTTCCTGGCTATGGTCACTTTTACTTTTTCTTTTCTTTTTAAAGCATAGCTTACTTTGATTTTCTCCCTTCATCACTACTTCTCTTTCCCTAAGAGTAATCAGGCAAGGAAAATTCCACTTTGAAACATAGATCATGAAAAAAGAATAAATCACAACTTTTCTCTGAAACTTTCTATTCTCCCACAGGATCTACTAAAGGACCCAAGAAGTAGGCAATTAAATGGAGTTCCAGTTGTCATGTACAGGTACTAATCCCCTATGATGAATGTTATGACTTATGTACATTTAAAGTGTACCATTAAAATAAAATTAAATTTAAAAAAGAAAATCAAATTTATAAAGACTAAGTGTACCCATTCTCATTCACTTATGAGGCCAAATGTATTCTCTGTAAATTGAGAATTTAAAAAACTACTTTATGATCTTGTCAAAGAATGCTGAAAAATATGTGCATAAAGCTAACAAACTTTATTGATCGTACTATCAAAAAAATCTATTAGAATACTTGTAAATAAATTGCACATTTAGCAGTACTAAACTTTGGGAGAGGGACACATTTCCATTCTGCTGCATTTCCAATTAAAGCTCTGAGAACACATCTTCACAAATGGTCTTACCTAATGATAGCATATTTTGAAACATAGTAATAGATCAAATAAGCATAAAGGTTGCAACTTTAAGGCACAAAATGGCCTATTTGGGAAAAAGTATAATCAACACAGAAACCTCAAGTTAATTATATAGGAAAAAACAGTAAGACATTCATCTCAATAAATCTACAAATTGTTTCACTAACTTTATTTATCCTGACTTCTTAAATATACTGTTTGTCTTGTTTGATGGACACTACCTCTATTTCTAGGATCTAATTTTGATTATATATAAACCTAACTCCCTAGCAGTCCTTTCCCTTTTGAATTTAATTCATCTGGAGGCTTTTCCACTCTAACACCCTGCTGTCTGGTTTCAACTCTCTTTCTCTTAGGTGACATATGAACATTTACTGTTTTGAATGCTACTTATGTATTTTCTCTGACCTACCCTATCGTTCTTGTATGCTAATGTTCTAATTA